>JAMPIV010020002.1:0-68044 GCA_024509875.1 Oreohelix idahoensis | reverse complement strand
TAAAGCTAAGATTTTTTCATCATGTTCCATTTTTGCTTTTCTCTCATCAGCCTCTCTTTGTAACCTTCTTTCTTCAGCCTCAGCCTGTAACTTTCTTTCTTCAGCCTGGGCCTGTAACTTTTTTCCTTCAGCCTCTATTTCAAGTCTCTTATTTTCAGCTTCTTTTTCAAGTCTCTTATTTTCAGCTTCTTTTTCAAGTCTCTTATTTTCAGCTTCAGCCTGAAGCCTCTTCTCCTGAGATTCTGCTTCTCTTTTTTGTTTTTCCATTTGAAATCTTTTTTCCTCCACCTGCATCTGCAGTTTCTTTTGTTCTATTTCAGCCTCTATTCTCTTTTGTTCAGTTTGTTCTTTCATTTTCTTTTCTTCCGACTTCAATGCCTTGGCATATTGAACAGTCGCAAATTCTTCTAATTTATCACCTGTCTTCCCAAGGGCTTTACCCTGCTCAATAAAGTACTCAAATGTAGACATGATGTCCAAAATGTGAGTACAGAACCTGAAATAATTAATTATCTTATTTCAATGTTAAATAGCAACAAGACTTAATAAAGTGCTTGTATAATCTCTATGTTGAACCCAATCTCTGTGGGAAACAGGAGTTGACACCAACTTGTATTATCAAATGTATAATAATATCACAAGTCACCTCTTAATTAACAGTGCACTATAGACCAATAGTGCATGAGCATATATCAACAATAGTGAAAGCTAACTATGCAAGAACTATGTAAACAATAACAAGACAATGTAAACAATAACAAAGGTCATCAACAATGTAAACAATAACAAAGATCAAAGTCAATGTAAACAACAACAAAGATCAGAGTCAATGTAAACAATAACAAAGATCAGAGTCAATGTAAACAATAACAAAGATCAGAGTCAATGTAAACAATCAACAAAGATCAAACAATACGAAAACATTCGCATAAGTCAAATACACAAACAGCAAAACTAAAAAGAAATATGCGAAGATATGACTAACAAATGACGCTACAGTGTATACACAAAAATATACGTAAAGAACTGAATAATAGCAAAGGGGAGACCTACAAATACAAACAATCGAAATCGAAACTAAAAACACAAAGAAAGAGAGAGAAGAAAAAAGAAAAAAAAATATATATATACAAGAAACAAAAATAAAGCACAACTCGTCACAACTAAACAGATATAGCAACGATTGTCGCTAGCAAATTTCACTGTAGGAAATTCGCACAGTCCCTAACGAAAACGCTAACAGTAGAACCTCTGTGACGTGGTATCTTCTACTGCAAGACTCCGCCCAACCGAGAAAACCCGCTGAAATATAAACATATAAATATACAAATAACAAATAACATATAACATATAAACATGTATCATGAAAACAATAGGAGAAAGTGTGAAAGTACAGAAGGCTCAGTTAGAACATAAGGGCACAGTTCACAAACAAAACAGGCCACTTAACTTCTATAAATCCAGCGTCAGCACGGTGCAGAACAGGATGTAATCAGCATTCTGAGGATAATGATCCAACGTTGATTAACTTCTGCTCCCATAAACAGCCATGACGAAGGAAATGAGCTTCTAATACTGCAACAGTTGTTACGGCACTTGACCTTCTGAATCTTCTAAATTGATTTAACCGGCACTTGACCTTCTGAACCCGCAACAGTACCCCTGAGACTGGAACAGTTGTTACGGCACTTGTCCTTCTTTTCACCAGATCAGGAAATCCATTCGCTCGGTACTTGTCCTTCTAATTTTACATAAACTTCAATATTGCCGAGCAGCGCCGGGTAGTTTCAAAATCAGCAACTGTCAGAAAATCCGGATACTTTCAATAAAATTTCTTGTAAGGTGGTAGTTGATGCTGTAGTTGTATCTAGTATGATGATGATGTCTGGGTTTGCTGACCCCCTTGATAGCTGGAATCAGAGTGAACCAACCTATGGCCACCAAAAATGATATGGTGCGCCAAAATATCAGATGATAGAACCAGCTCTGGCCACCAAAAATGATAAGGGTGGATTTGTGCTGAAGTGGTAACTTGCCACCCTTATCGACACCTGGTGTTAAAGTGTAAGATGTAGGTGTCTTCTCTGATTTAGGATGTTGCTGTGTATGTGGTAGTGGAACAGTTCACAGGGTTATCACACAGGCAACATGACGTGTAGAGTCATAGAAAGGGTAACTTCGTTGTATAAGTTTCTTTCATTTATTGCACGCCACAAAACAGTCATGATACTTATGACATCAACATGGTTAACGAGTTCAGCAAGATGATATGGCACATTGAAAACAATTTCTGTAGTCAGCAATGATAGCTGTTGTATATATGCGTCATAAGACATCACAGTTCAATAGATTCAGAAATTCATCAATCATCGAGTGCTAGTTCGTGAAGCTGTATAAATAATAATAATTTCTATAACTTCTGCAACAGTGTCAGCTACAGATCTTCAATGTTCATAAACAATAATAAATGCTCCCATTCTGATGCTAGCAGATCAGTTGTATACAATAAGTCCGTTCACTGTCTGCACGTGAATAGCATACATGGGCTACAGGTCAGCTCGACCTTTATAATGTTCCTAAGTCTAACCATCTGACTTGGACGTGATCTCTGATATAACGAATCCTGGAACACAGACAACAGTCTTGTTGGTCTAGAGCGACCCATATATATTTAACTAGTTCAGGTATACAGATACCGGTGACTTAATCCTAGTCAAAGTACCTCTCCATTTTGCATCACACAGGCGAGCAAATAGGCGACAAAATGACGAACCTCTAGACGATAGCATAAAGTTCGATACAAGAGGAATTACCTTATTTCGGAAAATCAACCATGAACATATGCCTCCAGGCAGGCTGCATAATACTGGGAAATAGTCTAGTTAGCTAACTAACTCACTAAGACACTGTATTTCCCTCAGAGAATCACAAGACGCAGTTGCGTCTGCTCGCTTCTTAAACCATTTCTAAACTGCCCCAACTGGGCGGAACACACAGAACGAACTCCCGGTTTGACATGCGCAGAACGACAATCTCTGAGTTGCCGTTCACAATAAGACGATTCGAAGAACATTCGAGATAAAAGTCTTACACAGTCGCGCCTTTTATGGTCATGAAAAGAAGCGTTAAGAAAGGTTTCAGACATCTACCATAGTTGACTGATACTACCAAATAAGGAGATGTGGTCACGCTTCGTTCAAGAAATTATAGACCGAACGTGTCTCTATACAAGAGAAGGCAACTCCTAACAAATTGTAGTCTCGATAACTCGGATTATGTCCCTTTGACCATAGAAAACATAATACACACTTCAGTCAAAAAAATGATCATACATATGAAAAAATGTTTATACAAACGAAAAATAATAATGATCCGTGCGTAACAAAAGCCCGGAGGTGTTCTAGATTACATCAAATCCATTACCTATCTGCCTTCATCCACACCAGTACTCTATAATACTTCCCCTTTACCTGCCCATTTCAAGAAATAAACAAAAACAAGGTGAACAAGGGTGATAAAGCCCCGGGGTGTTAGAGATTACATAAAATCCACAAATTATCCGCCATCAGCCACACAAGCACTCCATCAGCCACACAAACACCCCATCAGCCACACAAACACCCCATCAGACTACCCCTCTTCTCATGCCATCATTGATCCTTATATATTTATTGTTGTTCTTGTTATATACTGTTTAACCATATTGTGCAATTATCTAGGTCTATCTATTCTCAACACCTGTTCCACAGTTATGGAGGAATTGTATGTCTGTATAAAATCTAATAATAATATTAGTTTTCTTGTTGTACATAACAAGAGAAAGCAATAGTATATCAGAAATCTTGGTTAAAGTTGAAATGGATATCGTACGATTGTTTGCAATGTGATACTTTTTTCGTAAACTCGGATGCCGAGTACAAAGTAAACGATCTTCACAATTGGAACTCGGTGGCACTAAAGCTGTTAAATATTAGACGAACATAAAGGTATGTCAACCCCGCCTAGCTATGCTCGATCTAGGCACAGCTCCATGCTGTTATGGCGTACTGGAGACCTCCATGTTGAATTTGTAATTTTATTTTTAAAGTGACACTTATTATTTGTTTGCTTCGAAACAGTGATGGCGACAGGTATCCCCCATGCAATTGTGTGGGCTTATTTTTTTATTTGACCCATTTACCAAAATGGATATCCTACGGTTTTAAGAAAATTTAAATCTTTGTTTCTTCTCTTATTTGAAATCGTTATTTTTTCTCATACACTGAACACTGGGGAGGTCTGTGTTGGCAGTCCTTTTCAGAACAAGTCCTTTTCATGGCTTTATCATGATAGATGTTGTTAGTCCCTTTATAGAATTAATCGGGCTAGCATTTCTTTTTGAGGCTATTTCAGCTACCTGATGGATGCTAGTAGTCATTTTCCGGAGTAATTGTCATCAACACAGCGCTTCAGTTAACAGGGTTCACTTATTTTTGAATGGTGAATTGCGCTCGAATATAACCAATGAACTTTTGTTTAGGTTGACAGCAACATGCCTCACCCGTAGAAGGCAACACCTTAAACAACTACATTATTTTAGTAAGTGCATATGTTATACATAAAAACGTGAGAAATTGGCTGAGGAATCTTGTGACATGCAATAAAATGTTATTTGGTGTAAAAAAAGTAGGCCATATTTGTCAAGTCTTGTGAAGTGTAGATCTGAGTGAAAAAACACCACCCCCCCTCCCCCCCCCCACCCACCCCAAAAACAAAAAAAAGGAAAATTGTGAATTACACTTATATATTTGCAATAAAATGTTCAGAATATCAGTGCACATTTAGTTTGAAACTTATCTAGGCCTACACATTGTTACCACAGTCAGTTCAAAGATGTCATTTTATGTTGTCTTTAAAACAACATATTTCTGTAAATACCATCACCAAAATTGGTGCAGAATGTCTCTTCATGTGGTGTTTTAAAAACAGGCAGTAAAAGGTAATGGAAACTATTGCACACCCATTGAGGCATACTAGGAACATAATGTTAGGCCCATATTTTCTTGACCACTGACAGACTTCCTTAACCTTACCAGAGTTGCTGTCTGCCTTAACCTTACCAGAGTTACTGTTATACCCCATTCATGAGGTTGGATCAACTTTGGAGCCATTTGTGGTCTAAAAATTCCTACCTCACCTGGGGATCGAACCTTGGATCACCAAGCTGGAAGACTGTGCACTAGCCACTATGCTACAACAGCAGAAAAAAACAGGCAGTAGATACATATATTATTTCGGTAGGTGCTTTTGGTATTTATTAAAAAGATATAGGAAATTGAATTTAAAATCTTGTGAAATGCTTTAAATCATTTTTTTATTTGGTATGAAAATGTGTCTGTTATTCCTTGTGATTGTGCAGATGTGATAAAAAAAAAAAAAAAAAAATTGTGTCCTTCACTTTAATATTTCAGCTCCAGTTGAATCTATGGCAGTAATATGTTTAAAATTTCAATACACATTTAGTTTGAAACATATTGACATATTTGTATCATTTTCACTTCACACATATATATATATATATATATATATATATATATATATATATATATATATATATATATATATATATATATATATATATATATATATATTTTTTTTTTTAAAGAGTACCACATATTTTTTATCAAAACAGGCTTCTAATATGGGTGCATTTTTTTTCTAAATGTTTTAAAAACAATCAATACAAATTTTGGACCTACATTGAATCAGTAGCTGCATGTTCTATGAATAAAAATATGGGTAAAGGGCTAATAAGTCTTGTGAAATGTTAACTATTGCCATTCATGATATCTCTCTTTACTCATACTCCTTTTATGCCAGCTATGTTCCCATGCAGGAGGTGTCTTCTGTCTGTGGTTATCAGCATGTAGGCTTTATGTCATGACCATCGCAAATCTGGATCTAATCAAGACCGTTCCAAGCTTGTACTTCATATTCACAGTAGGTTTATCTCATGCACAGCCCATGATGATAAGCAACCCTTCATTTTGATTGTGTTCCTAGCCATTTACATTGTAATATTGACAGCATGAGTATTCCCAGCTCATATTGGATTACTGACATAACCAGCTGATGATATAGGAGAAACAATAGTCTCTGCTGCAGCTGTGTAGCAGTCATTGTTTGTAAAGCTGGCAGATGTCACTAGCACTTCTGTATAATAAGCTCAACATGGTACTTGTAAGATGGCCTATATTTGTTCTATAATTATTATATGATACTGTAATAAAAGGGAAAGATGACATTAATCATCAAAATTGTCACGTTTAAAGGCTTAAAGCAAACAAAAATGCTACAATTGTTGTAAATTTATTCCTGTGAGAACACACCCTCTACTTTACATTTATTCCTGTGAGAACACACCCTCTACTTTACATTTATTCCTGTGAGAACATACCTCCTACTTTACATTTATTCCTGTGAGAACACACCCTCTACTTTACATTTATTCCTATAAGTACACTCCCTCTACTATACATTTATTCCTGTGAGAACACACCTCCTACTTTACAATTATTCCTCTGAAAACACACCCCCTACTTTACATTTATTCCTGTGAGTACACACCTACTTTACATTTATTCCTGTGAGTACACACCCCCTACTTTACATTTATTCCTGTGAGTACACACCCTCTACTTTACATTTATTCCTTCGAGAACACACCCCTCATCATCATTAGTCCTTTTCATTCCCTGTGGAACATAGGGCAGAAACAGTTGTTCTCCATTGATTTCTATTCTGGGCTGTCTTTTTCAGCTGTGCCCAAGTCATTCCAATTTCCCTAGCCTCTTCAACAGTTCTTCTCCAAGTTCTCTTTGGCCTCCTGACTCTTTTCCCCTGTGGGTACTAGTCAAGGGCAACTCTGGCTATGCTTGATTTTTCTCTTCTGAGTGTATGTCCAATCCATCCACACTTTCTTACCTTAATTTCTGTCTGCATTGGCTGTTGTCTGCATCTTTTCCTTAGCTCTATATTTGTTATTACATCTGGCCATCTGATATGAAGGATCAGTCGGAGACATCTATTTAATAATGTCTGTAGCTTGGAGGTGATACTCTTTGAGACATGCCATGTCTGTGAGCCATACAGCAAAACTGACTTTATATTTGAGTTAAAGATTCTAATTTTGTTTTCTCTGAATATAGCTGAGATGTTACATATCGGTCAAAGGGCATGAAAAGCACATCTGGCTTTATTTATCTTTGAGCAAACATCACCCTTCCTTATATTTTAAGGTAATATGTTTTTCACCATTATTTAAAAAAAAAATAATTGAGTGAAATTTCTTGTGATATCAATATCTCAAATAACCAGCATGTAACAAATTGTAACAAAGATTTTGTTAACTATAATTCATTTTTATTTTTCAGATTGCAAAAAAATATGGAACAGAAGATCCCATTCTTGGATCAAAAAATAAAACAGGACATCAGTACAGATTTTAAAGTGAGTTTTCTTATTAATTCTTGATAACAAATTTATATACAGCCAAAGTGAGTTAACCTGAGAAATATGTTAAAACATTGTTCATTTATACATTTTATTACTTATTGCTGGGTTCTTTGTGTTTTTTCTTTCTGTAACAGTGTAGTATATGTAAATGTAATATAACATCTTCATCAGGGACAGAGGCATCAAATGTTGAGAAAAGAAAGTAATTTAAATACATAAAAATGTATCATCTAATTGGCAAACTGGGGCAGTGTTTGAGACTGAAGTGGTTTGTTTCAAACTTGAATATGTTCAGTATTTTGTTTTCAGGGACACACAGTGAAGATAGTTGTCAAACTGGGGCAGTGTTTAAGACTAAAGTGGTTTGTTTCAAACTTGAATATGTTCAATATTTTGTTTTCAGGGACACACAGTGAAGATAGAAAGTGAAGCTGAGGAAGATGGTCATGTTTCTGCAGGGAGAGAGAGTATGAGGAACAGTTTCACATCTGTATATCCTGCTGGGGACAATTTACTCAGTAATGCTTTATAACTTTTTAACATAAATGTAACCTGTGCTTAATATGTTACCACTTTCAACAAATATGTAACATACTAAGTGTTATTTATACACACCCACCACAAACAGCAAACTTTGTTTGTGTTTTTACCCTTTATGCACACGTGTGTGGTTTTTTTTTTTTTTTTTTAATTTTCAATTTATTTTTACTTTTAGTCTGGACAGAAAATCCCTTGCAGGATATTTTACATGTTTGGGGCAGTGGAGTACAGAGGATTTTTAGGGCCCGGGCAAACCAGGATAAAATGCATCCCCAGTCACCGCCAGATAAAATTCATGTTCATTTTGTAGACAAATCAAAAGACAGTTTAAAGGACTATATTAAGCACTGTCATGACTTTTAAATTCTATTAAGAACACAAGGAAGAATTAATGGGAAAATATGAAATTTAAGAATTAGGTAAACACAAAATACATACGAGGTGGTGATCAAAAAGTATCTGGAATGGCAGCATAAGTCCAGAACCAAGCGACACAGCCAGAAGCTGCTAGACACAGGTTGACCTTGTAACCTAACATGCATGTGGCTTGAGACACGTCTGCCCTGCTCATCTGGTTTGTTTACAGAAGTGCTTTGTTCTTACATGTGTGAACCATGTTGGTTGCATTTGTCATGGCAGAAAAAATTGATCAACGATTTTGCATCAGATTTTGTCAAAAACTTGGCGAAACATGCAAAGACACATACTTAAAGTTACAGACAGTCTGTGGGGAAGATTGTATAAGCCGTACACAATTTATGAATAGTATAAACAATTTAAAGAAGGTCGTGAAAGTGTTGACACTGATGAATGGTCTGGGGGGCCCGCAACCAGCAAAAGTTAAAACAATGTCGAACTTGTGCGCGCACCTGTGCTGGAAAATCGGTGAATCACTATTCGTGGGTTTTCTGAAGACTTATACATTAGTTTCAGTTCAGTTCAGTCGATTCTTGTTCTGATACTCACGCAAAATTCTCTACCAAGCAGCGAAGTATCCATGAACCTCAGCAATCAGTCTGAAATAATTTGGGTGGACATAACAATCAATGAAACGTGCATCCGTATTTACAATTTGTATGGCCCACCAAACAAGGATCTGTCACTTTCCTGCATGGAAATAAAGAACTCAAATTGCGTAGTGGTAGGAGATTTCAGTAGCCATTCTGAAAGATGGGGATACCCAGATACAGACAACAGAGGAGACGACAATTCAAAAGTGTTGTGATCCAATGGATCTCATCTCATTGTAACATCACCGGCAATGAAAAGGCTGACAGAATGGCAAAAGAAGGTTCACATCTACCTCAGCCTGATGCAAGCATAACTTTTGAGGAGGCAAAGAGTTTTATCAGAATCAGATACAGAAACAAATGGAATGTAGAACATGCAGGGCACACACAGAATGATGCTTACTACCAGCTCAACAGAAGAGAACAAGTGGTAATCTTCAGACTCCGCACTGGCCACAACAGATTGAGATACCATCTATTCAACAAGCTAAAGATAGGAACTACCGATCAATGTAACTGTGGCACTGATAAAATGACTGCTGAACATCTGCTTCAAAGTTGCCCCTTATATGTGGTACAGAGAAAGTGCATATGGCCAACGCCAGCTCCTTTTGTGGAAAAGCTTTACGGGGATTCAAATAGCCTCAAACTGACTGCTGCTTTCTTTGAGAACATTCAAGTGGACGTTTGAGAGTGTACGAAGAAGAAGAAGTTTATTCTTAAGGACAATTGGGGCATGAGACACGTCTCATCCAAATTTGTTCCAAAATTGCTCTCAGCTGACCAGAAACAGGCCCGTGTTTCAGCTGCTCGTGACCTGCTTGAGTGTGTCAAAAATGACAAAAACTGTTTAAAAAACATTCATAACTGGGGATGAATCATGGGTTTATGAGTATGACCCCGAAACTAAGGCCCAGTCTTCACAGTGGAAGACCCTAGACCCAAAAAAGCACGACAGAGCGGCAGCAATGTCAAGATGATGCTGACTGTTTTTTTCAACCATAAGGAAATTGTACATCATGGCTACGCTCCATCAGGCCAAACAATCAACAAGGAACACTACTGTCAAGTTTGAGGGACGCATTTTGTCGCAAAAGGCCAGCATTGCATGAGAATGGTGAGTGGCAACTCCACCATGACAACTTGCCTGTTCATGGATTGCAACTTGTGCAGCAGTTTCTTGCTAAGCACCACATTCCACAGGTCCAACAACCACCCTTTTCACCAGATCTCACTCCCAGTGACTTTTTTCTCTTCCCAGAAATCAAATACCACTTGAAAAGAAAAAGATTTCATGATTTTGAGGAGATACAACAGAATGCAATGAGGCAGCTGTTTGCTATTTCAGAAGGTGACTTCAAAACATGCTTCAAGCCGTGGACACAGGGGCTGGGCTAAGTGTGTGGCTTCGGAAGGGGACTACATCGAAGGCGATAAACTTACAAATCTTTAACTCTTGTATTATTTTTTTAATAAATCCAGTCTGGAGACTTTTTGATCACACCTTGTAAACCGCTCTTTCTAATAATGATTACTTAACCTTTAGCACGCTGCCATCGACATATGTCGACGAAGGCAACCTATGTTCTCCCAGCTGTTGTCGACATATGTCGACAGCGTTTATCATCGTTTTCTAGCACATGACTTGTGTACACGTGATTTTCAGCCCCGGATGTTAAGTTGTAATGTTATTTGCAAGAGAGTTAGCTTCCATTTCCGATCTTACAAAAGTGATGGGTGTATACGCGTTTATTTTTTGTAAATTTTTTAAATCGAAATTAATCGGCATCGAACATGCGGCCATTTTTGCTATAATTTTATTGGATTCTGATGCCATGAGGTAAGGATGAAATTTTTTGTCTTTATAAGCGCTGATATCGGTTCTCAGAATATGTTTGATGGCTGAGATGGAAACGAAAGTAGAATGGCTTTCCTGGTATGTATTTTTTTAGGGGTTAGGATTAAGTGTGTCGGAAAGGTTTAGGGTTAAGATCGAATATCACGGCTGACGAGAGCGTTTATTCCTTTGCTACTGATGATGGGTGTAACGAAAAGATCGTCATTTGATTTGTATTGGTCTATTGGTCAAATGACTTTCATTGAGATGCAAGGGATATGGACTCTTCGTGTGTTGGTTATTATTTTTTTTTTTTAAATAATTTTAAAATTAAAAAAAAAATTTTTTTTTTTTTTAAAGTGTTTTTCTCGTTTTTTTCATCTTTCCTTTCCTCTCTTCCTATCACATCTAACATGTACACAAACAAATTTTATATCATCAGATTCATCATTCATTTATTTATATAAATTCCAAAAATGATAGCAAATGACCAAGAAACACAAAAACTATAGAATTTACAAGTCACCCACTATAACAATGGGGGGTTGTGAAAAAGAATGCAGCGGCAGGAGCATAGTTTTGGGAAAAGAATGCAGCGTGCTAAAGGTTAATGTAAAGGTATATAGATGAGCAGTTGTAGTATCAGATCATGATCTTCTGTTAGCACCATCATTGTTCCAAAAACAAAAATAAAACTAAAATAATTGTGTATAATGTGGAATATCTAAGAAATAAGAGACAACATTTCAATGACAGTGTCCAACACAGACCAATTACTCCAACAACTGGATGATGAAGCAGATATGGGAGACCACTGGCAACAAGTAAAAAATATATGACATGAGACTTGTGGAGAGGTACTGGGAAAAAGAGAACATCAGCACAAACCATGGATAACAACAAAAACCATAAACAAGATAGAAAACAGGAAAAATAAGAAAACACATAAAACCAGAAGCTCCAAAGCCAAGGCTCATGAAGTGTACCTAGAAGAAAACAAAAAAAAAAATAAGAAGAAACATCAAAAGAGACAAGAGGAAGTATTTGAAGAGTTGGCAAGGGAAGCAGAGGAAGCTGTAGCCAACGGAAATATGAGGAACCTGTACAACAACACAAAGAAGCTAAGAGCAGGATTCGTAGCGACCTGGAAAAATCTGGAAAACGGAAAAAAAAATTCCAGGCCTTGAAAAGCCTGGAAAAATGGCTAAAATCCTTGAATTTCCCGCATCAGACCTGGAAAAAAATTACAAGTTGTCCATTTTTCCGTTGGTGGTGGTATTTTTCGTTTAACTTCAGTTACTGTAGAATTTTTACTTCCCTTTGCGCACTAAATCCATTTCCAGACGTTTTCGGCGGTTCGTGTTTTCGGCGATTTGCGTTTTCAGCGATTTGCGTTAACGGTGTGAAGCAGATTTATTTTTAGCGCGCGTCTGTTATGACTCGAAAGCGGTAATTTCCTATTACTCAGTGGGTTTTTGCTCCGCAGTGAATATGTGTAGTTATGTCTTGTTTCGTAACAGTTAAGTTTAGTATTTAGGTTAGGATTAGGGTTAACACTAACCCAAACCCTAATCCTAACCCTAATACTAAACCTAACCCTAACTGCTATGAAAGAACACATAACTACACATATTCAATATGGAGCAAAAACCCACGACTGGAAATAAATTTATTTATAACCTCAGACCTAAGGGCCTTTTTATATTTGGATATGCACCCTAATATAACTGACTAGTCTACGTTGAACGGCACGTGCCTCGCCAAAACGAGGCAAAACTTTAAAAAAAAAAAAAACACCAAGAACTTGTCTCTACGCTTTCAAGTTGTATTAAATCGTTCATTTCAACTGAGGTAAGTAATAAATTCATTTATAAAACATATTTACATAGGCTAAGTGTAGTTTACAATGTAGACCTATTTACAGTTTTATTTTTAACCATGGCCAAAATTAGTGTTTGAATTAAATTTCTTGGTTTACAACTGCGTACGGGAATATGTTTGACACAGTTTGAGATGGTCAGGAATAGAAATTGATGGCGATTCCATAGCCTATAGCCTACCCTGTTATCAGACCATGTCCCACTGTTCATTTCACCACATTGTTTGGAAATAAATATATTTTGAATGCTTTTTCATTATATTTATGATGAAGAGACATATCCCGTTCTGCTCTGCAGGGTTATAATTAGGATATGCCTAGGCCTACATGTTTTCAATTCCAGATAACATGAATAACCGCCGATACATGAAAGTGGCGTCACATCTGTCAAATCACTGTAATTAGGATAAATGAAAATTACCAATTTTGTGCTTAGACGTGTGTTATTTAAAATTAGAAAAATAATTTTAAAAAATTTTTTTTTATCGAAACAAACAGAAACGATAAAACAAAACAAACCCCAACAAAAAAATCAAACAAAAATAGTAAAGATGGGGAGGGGGTGTGTGTGTATAAAGGCCTGATGTTTCCAGTTAGATATTTAATAGATTTTCACTTATCATAAGTGTTATAAGGATATCATCATACCTTCACCCTCCCAATTACTATATATTAACTTTTGATCTAGTTAAATATTGTTTGACTATATTATTCATGCGTTTAGAACTTTGACTTGGTAAATATACATAGCTTAGGCCTACTCATAAGTTATTTGTGTGTTCCATTGTTTTTTTTTTTTTTTTAAACAGAAAAGAACACAACCCCAAGGAGCAGTTTTTCCCTCAGAAACATCAAAACCATCTAACACTACTCCCTCGGACACGTCAAAAATGTCTAACACTACTAGGAGACCTACAGATGTGACATCATTTGTGACCAAGGAAGAAACTCTCAGAGCTGAGATTATTTGGACAGTTTTTTCAGTGAAAAGTCACCATAGTTTTAATTCAAATTTCATATGCAACAAGGGACATATTCTCTTCTGTGGTAGTTTTTATTCAGCCTTCAGCTTTATTTCAAGACCTGAAATTCAGATTGGTGCATTTGGAACAGTAGCTGAAAATAGGAAGCATTTTCCTGTAGCACTGAAGAAAAAAACTCAAATTGAAAAAGACAAATCATCCTGTGTTTTGTGCGACAGAAGATAAGGCATGCCGACAGTCACCTAGCATGATACAAAAAGATTTAACCTTTTATCTACTGTTCACTCTAATGATAATATAAACAAGACAGTTAGAAAGACAAATTCTTAAGGGCAGAACAATTCAGAAGCCAGTGCTTGCAGAAAAATACAGCAAAAGTATGGGAGGTGTCAACCACTTCAGCCAACTAGGTGCAAGCTACCCCTACCCACACAGATCCTATTTTTATATCATTTCTTAGTTGAAACTGCCCTGGTCAATGGGCACATAACCTACAACACTGCCAACTCTACAAAAAAAGATCAAAGCAAAGATCAGGATGTCAGTATGACTCTTATTGAACCTGCTATTCTTCGACGCAATGTGACACCTTCAAAACCACAGGTCACAGCAACACGACTTACTGAGCACTACTTCATTGATAAATATGAAAGGGCAAGGTACAAACCAGACTGTAAAGTGTGTAAGGCTGCAGGGAACAGAAGCCAGACTTGCATGTACTGCCCAGATTGAAATATACCTCTATGCCTGATACCCTGCTTCAAGTTATACTACACAGTCAAGGATTATCAACGATCGAGACAAAGACTCTTGCAGAGACCTTGTGGTGAAAAATTCTAATACCCATATATAAATTAGAACATAAATGTAAAGCAGAAAGCAAATATAAGAAAGGAACGAACGAACGAACGAACGAACGAACGAACTTTATTTTCAAAGGGTTGAGAATTGGGCACGCAGGCCCGTCTGACATTCTGCCCTTCCTTTCTCTCACCTTTCATACTGAATTCATTTATTCTCATATGCATTTTACATATCAAATTCAAGGAATTCAACGTTGTAAAGTAAAATAATAATATAGCACACTCATATTAACATTAATTACTTATAAGCATGACATAACATATGTTGAAAAGTACAAACATTATCAGAGATAGATAGATAGATAGATAGATAGATAGATAGATAGATAGATAGATAGATAGATAGATAGATAGATAGATAGATAGATAGATAGATAGATAGATAGATAGATAGATAGATAGATAGATAGATAGATAGATAGATAGATAGATAGATAGATAGATAGATAGATAGATAGATAGATAGATAGATAGATAGATAGATAGATAGATAGATAGATAGATAGATAGATAGATAGATAGATAGATAGATAGATAGATAGATAGATAGATAGATAGATAGATAGATAGATAGATAGATAAATATATACATAGATAGATAGATAGATAGATAGATAGATAGATAGATAGATAGATAGATAGATAGATAGATAGATAGATAGATAGATAGATAGATAGATAGATAGATAGATAGATAGATAGATAGATAGATAGAACGAACGAACGAACGAACTTTATTTTCAAAGGAAGAAGAATGGAGCAAGACCAGTGCTTTCCCAATAGCGCAAAAGCCTGAGATTAATAACGCCGGAAGGGCTGAACGCAAAATCTCTGCTTTCCCTGCTGCATTCTTCAAATAATTGTATCGCCACACCCCCTATAAAATATGTACTGTATTTTCTCAATGACCTAGATACTAAAACATTAGTGTAATCACACGCACAAGGTTAACTTGGAAAGACAGACAGACTAAGAACAGAGAGAGAGATCGGCTGAGCGAAAGCAATAGTACTACGTCGTCTCGCGATTCAAAAGTGAACGCCAATCACATGCCAAACGCGTGAGAGCGATTTCAAATATACAGTGATGAAAAAAACTAACGAACACAACATTAGGTTTCGAAAACAGGTTTAATTCTTATTAGGAAACCTGATACACTACTGTTTTACGTCTGGCTCCTGACTTTATACTGATAGTACAGTCTAAAAGAAGTGGACAGGTGGTAGTTTGAAAATAAACAATTAACATCGAACAAAAGATAACATTTTTAACTACGCCACTTAGCCCCTTTAAAATCATGTATTCGTGTACCGGAAGACTGGTGGACTAGGAATAAGTAATTGGTTGTCTAAATAGTCCATTAGATAATCAAATATTGGTAATAAAACATATAGAGAACAGAGATACTGTCATGTCTGGTCATATCTGCTTAGATGGAATTGCATGATTTTTTTTTGAAAACACGTAGGTGAAAGAAGGCTAAGACAGTACGAAGTAAGGGATTGGCTTGAATTTGAAGAAAGCCGAGGTATGATTGGCTTACTTAGATATACGAATCTAGTTGTTGATAGTAACACATAGTAGTGTGAGATATTTTTTTCTAAAGTTCATTCAAAATAAAGATATGCTTGGTCCGATTGGCCAAAGCCTTTGACCTTAACGAAAGAGTACGCTGCTCGTTGCCATTTTTACAAAATATTCAGAACAGCAGGAAGCGATGACAGACTTGTGCTGTGTTTTATAAGATATAACTACAGAAATCAGTCTGGACAGTGGGCATATCTAAAAGTGTGCCATATTCAAATGCCTTATTTGTCGTAACCTGTGTATATTTCCTTTACATGTGGTAAGATTGATTTTATTGATTTTTTTAAATTTAAAAAGGGTTGTGTATAAGAAAAGGCCATGACAAAAGGTTGTAATTAAATGGTTCCATAGCAGACTTAGGCATGGCCTAGTTGTTGTTGCATTATCCTATGGACCATTTGAGAAAGTTAGAACTGCAGGAATATATATGATGATCATGCAGAAACATTACACCTATCTTATTGCATGGTGAAGTATTGCAGGAATGACAGAGGCGTAGCCTCCATTAGGGAAAAATAAAAGAAAACTGGTACCATTTGTTCCATCACATGAAAGTGGAGAAGCTGGGTTGTCAGAAAGAGCTGACCATGTTCTTTTGTGAAATGTATGTTTACAGGTAAAATGTGAGGAATTAGTTTGATATTAAGACAGACCCATAACTTGCTTTGACAGGGGTTCCTGCTGGTACCTGTCTGATGCTGTTACTGAATGATAGAGCAATTCAGCACTAGATCAAGGAGTCTCTGACACCTGTTGTTATGAAAGAGGCTTAAGACTAGAGGATTTTGAAGCGTTTGGCCAAACTGACTGCAATTACTGGAATTCCAGGGCTCAGATAAGTGATATATCTGGCCTGGAACAACTTATCATTAGCCAAGAAAGATCTCCTGTATTGAATAAAGACATTCCTCCAAAAAGAATAACAGCGACCATATTAGTCAAACTAAAGAACAGTGGAGTGATGATAATCCCCAACCTACTCCACAGTGCCAGTAATTAGATAGATTAAATAATATCCATTTGAAAAGTGTACCCATGTACTATGGACATACTGTCTATTACATGTAAATATTTTAATATATATTTGTAAATATATTATCCAATCAAATTGATATCATTGAACTTGAGTCCTGACCAAAACAATATTTAGGCTCAGGACCAATAAAGTTTAACAGAAAATTTTTCATTATAAAATTTAACAGCTGGAGTTGGTTGAGTTTATCTTAGGATTTAATATTTGTTTGTATATGGTTTGTATTGAGATTATTCCACAACACTTGTACAATACCCTAGACACTTAACGAAGCTATTATTCACATTGAGCAAGAATAAGTCTGAATGAGATTGTAATATGGTAGCAAGTAAGGTACTCTGTACACACACAAAACTTGTTATTCGCAGAGACCTTCACAACTGATCTCATTCAGTACACTAAGTCCCCTATAACTATATTTATAACATCCAACCCACCACAGACCTACAGCTACAACTTCAACCCCAGTTAATGAAAAAAGCAGCTCAGACTCCAGCTACAGGTACTGAACTACTCAAACATTTACAAACACTCATTGTCAGATGCCACAGACGCAGAATACATTCAAAAAAGACAAACACGAAAGAAGCAGTTTTTTTTTTTTTTTTTTTTTGCATTTTATTCACAACTTTATTAGCCTTTTATGTTGATATACGTGGTTAATTGTTAAATCAATACGTCAATCAAGCTTATTTTATTCATTACTATCCATGTCACTAACATATTTTATTGCGATGACGTTGAACAAATTCACTGAAAACTGGGAAAAGATGTCTGTTTTTCAATCTTTTATGAATTTTAAAAAAAAAACAGTGCTTTTTAAAGAAATCTGCAAAAACCCAGTAATGGGAGACGGTAATGTTCCGGATTGCTGGTCAGCAAAGTGATAATTATATCTGAGAAAATTAGATGAGGAAAATATTAGAGTTTCCCATCCTTGAAAATCATATGCTGGACCTGGAAAAACCTGGAAAATGCTTGAAGAAATTTGCTATGAACCCTGTAAGAGAGAGATATAAGCAAGCAAACAGCCTCATAAAAGATAAGAATTGAAAATTGCTTAGTAATATACAAGAACAAATATAGAGATGGACAGAACATTTTCATGAACTTCTCAATATACCAGCTCGAACAAATCCCCCAGACATCCAGCAAGCAGAAGAGGAACCACAAATCAACCATGAATGACCAAGTAGAGAAGAAATAAATAAAGCCATGAAGCTTCTGAAAGGTAGAAAAGCAGCTGGTCTGGATGGTATTCCAGCAGAAACCATCAAAAGAGATGATAACTCTACAGAGATGTACAAACTACTTGGCAAAGTCAGGGAGAAAGAACAAACGAGCAAACTTTATTTTCAAAGGGTTAAGAATTGGGCACGCATGCCCATGAAATGTTCTGCCCCTCTGAAGTATGTTTAGAAAAAAAAAAGCAACATTAAAGTAATGAAATAAAAAGGGAAAAAAGACAAAATAACAAAATCCAAAACCATCAATACAGTAAATTAGACAATGGCCTTGGGCTTTTTGCAGATTGCGTTGCGATTTCCGTTGCCTTAAATACATGCTGTGTCATCATCAGTCCACCAAAACCTCTGAGGTTTGCCCGATTGACACAGAGTGCTTTGTTCATGTCAGGAGCAGCAGACGAGAAATTGCCACCTTCACCGAGAGAAGAAATAACAGCAGAATGGAAGGAAGGTTATCTAGTAAATTTACCTAAGAAAGGAAATTTACAAGAATGCACACATTATAGAGGAATAATGTTACTATCAGTGCCAGAAAAAATACTTATGTTACCCCTCTTCTACAATGAGGTTTGAAGGAGGGAGCACCATACTATTCTATCAGCTGTCTTCCTTATGACATGGTTGCAATCTATGACTTGGTCCTTTTTTTTTAGAATAAAGTTTTGGCGAGGCGCGTCCCTTTCAACCTAGTCGGTTATATTAGGGCACATGTCCAAATATAAAAGACCCTTAGGTCTGAGGTTAACCTTGGTCCTTCAGAGCATGTCTAATGTTGTCTTTCCAGGGGACACTGGGTTGTCCTGGAGGTCTGGATCCCTGTCTCTCAGTTTCTCATAATTGCCATGATAGCTGGTCATCTTCCATTCTGCAAACATGTCCAAACCATCATAGTTGGGACAGTTCTACTTTAGTCTGCAGTGGCTGGGTTTTGAGGCTTTGCCATATTGTCTGGTTGCTGACCATATCTATTCTTGTTACTTCAACCACCTTCCTCAGATACCTTATTTCTGAAGTTTGGAGCTGGCTTTTATTTGTTGTTATCTAGAAATAACCAGAGTGTGTTACTAACATCTTAGATCTGTGTGGCTGCATGCAACTTTAGCTGTGGCTGTGGGCCACCTTAGTATTTCTTTATTTCATGATAAACTATTCACTGAATTGAGTTGAACATAAAAAGAATCATCATTATCAAGGGCTGTGGTAACAGGCTTGGGTAACAGGCTTTATTTGTTGTAGTCATTGTCCATGACTCACATCCATATGTCAAGACTGAAATATAAATGGAGCTGTATACAGCTTTCTTTGTTTTCTTGCTAACTTCTCTTCTGCTGAAGAATCTTTGATTTATGGCCTGAAAAAGTCTCCCACTGCTAACTTTTCTTTGATGCCTCTTGTCCAATCTGTAACAACTCTGAGGAATTTAAACTGGTTTACCCGCCCCAGGACATGTTCTCCCAGCTTAATCTGAGGTTGTACATGAAGAAACACAACTAAAAAATGGTAGAATCATACACATATCTTGGCAGCAATACAGACAAAGTTGGAGGGACAGACAAAAATATCAAAATAAGAATACAAAAAGTAAGAAGAGCTTCCATTGCAATGGGAAACATATGGACGTCAAAAGAAATCAAGTCTGACATGAAAATAAGAATCTTCAACTCAGATGTAAAATCAGTCCTATGAATCAGTCCTATTGTATGGCTCTGTCAAGTCAGTCCTATTGTATGGCTCTGTCAAGTCAGTCCTATTGTATGGCTGTCAAGTCAGTCCTATTGTATGGCTCTGTCAAGTCAGTCCTATTGTATGGCTCTGTCAAGTCAGTTCCATTGTATGGCTGTCAAGTCAGTCCTATTGTATGGCTCTGTCAAGTCAGTCCTATTGTATGGCTCTGTCAAATCAGTCCTATTGTATGGCTCTGTCAAGTCAGTCCTATTGTATGGCTCTGTCAAGTCAGTCCTATTGTATGGCTCTGTCAAGTCAGTCCTATTGTATGGCTCTGTCAAGTCAGTCCTATTGTATGGCTCTGTCAAGTCAGTCCTATTGTATGGCTCTGTCAAGTCAGTTCTATTGTATGGTTCTGTCAAGTCAGTCCTATTGTATGGCTCTGAAAGATAAAGAACAATAAGAAAAGTTACAGACTTCCATAAATGGGTGCTAACATAGAATATAAGGTTTGAAATGGTATTACAAAGTCACAAATGTGGAACTGATGACAAGAACCAGACAAGTGCCAGTGGAACAAGAGATGAGAAAAAGATGCTGGTGATGGATACAACACACATTGAGGAAACCTGTTGATAGCATTACAAGGTGGTCCTTGTTCTGAAATCCACAGGGAAAGAAAGACAGAGGTAGACTAAAAAACCTGTTTGAGAAGAAGAGCCCCAGGGAAAGACAGCAATAGACTAAAAAACACATGGAGAAGAGAGCTGGAGACAAATGAAACTGATGAAGAAAACATGGAAAGAACTTGAGCTGTTGTCATGTGACAGGAGGACTTGAGCAGTTGTCATGTGACAGGAAGACTTGAGCTGTTGTCATGTGACAGGAGGACTTGAGCTATTATCATGTGACAGGAGGACTTGAGCTGTTGTCATGTGGCAGGAGGACTTGAGCAGTTGTCATGTGACAGGGGGACTTGAGCTGTTGTTATGTGACAGGAGGGCTTGAGCTATTGTCACGTGACAGGAGAACTTAGCAGGTGTTTGTTGATGGCTTATGCTCCTTGAAGAGATAAAGAGTTTATTGATTATCGACCAACAATCACAAACACTTTAATCAGTCACCATTTAGCAGCCTCAGAACACAAACACTTTAATCAGTCACCATTTAGCAGCCTCAGAACACAAACACTTTAATCAGTCACCATTTAGCAGCCTCAGAACACAAACACTTTAATCAGTCACCATTTAGCAGCCTCAGAACACAAACACTTTAATCAGTCACCATTTAGCAGCCTCAGAACACATACAAATTCTTCAACTTGACAATGGCTGCTAAAGGATGACAAGCTCAGCAACTCTTGTTTATCAACAACAACAACCTCTTGTTAAAATGAACTAGTCTAAACTTTCAAAGACTCTTCTTGTAAGTGCATTGTTATGTCAGTAAGCATTTTACTGAGTTTACACAATATACGATTATATTGTTTAGATTTTTTTCAAACAATCGTGTACTTTATACTAATTGCTTGTCAAAATGTATTAAAGAATCAGTCAGAATGTATGTAGTAATTTAAATATACCATGTACTGTAATCCAAATCCAGATTCTGATGAATGTAAGAAGGAGTGTGATGGAGGCTTCCAGAATCATGATGCTAATACTGAGGTGGGATGTTGTATGTACCATTATTTAGACAAAGTACAATATCAGACAGTTAATTAGCCTTATTTGTTGTATGTACTGTTGTTTAGAAAAATTATATCAGCCAGTTAATTAGCTTTAGACAAACTATATCAGACAGTTAATTAACCTTAAATGTTGAGATGGACCAACAACATTATCCTGTGCAAAAGATAAGCATAGATAACTCTGGACCATATCCAAGCATGATTGAGGGAATTGTCTGATTGTTCATTTTGTGGATAGTTATAGCGGTTGGCCAGAATGCTATGCAATAAAAGACGGAACCTCTCTCACTATATCAAAATTACTTTCACAAGAGTTTATTCTTAGACACGGATGTCCGGAATGTATTCTCATGGACAATGGAAAGACATTTTTTGGTAAATCTCTTTCAGAAGTTAGGAACTTGGAATAAAACATATCAGGAAGAGAATTGTATGAGGAGAGGTGATGGGATAGTGTCGACCACACTTTGCGTCTATGTGGGTAAGAAAATTGAAGACTTAGTAAAGAGGGAAGAAAAAGTGGAAGAAGTCAAGGGACATGAAACTAAAAGAAATACAGATTGAAGAGAATACCGATCTAGTAGCAGAGAGGGGGCGAAGAGAAAAGATAAGGAAGGATACAGGAAGCATAAGTGGAAGTCATAGTAGAGAAAAATAAAAAATGACAGAAACCGAGAGTATATGAGACATGAGGAAACTCTGGAAAATGGTTGAGAAAATAGCAGTAAGTAGAGTTGTTGAGAGAAACTAAGGAAAATGGTTGAGAAAGTAGCAGTAAGTAGAGTTGTTGAGAGAAACTGAGGAAAATGGTTGAGAAAGTAGCAGTAAGTAGAGTTGTTGAGAGAAACTGAGGAAAATGGTTGAGAAAGTAGCAGTAAGTAGAGTTGTTGAGAGAAACTGAGGAAAATGGTAGAGAAAGCAGCAGTAAGTAGTGTTGTTGAGAGAAACTGAGGAAAATGGTTGAGAAAGTAGCAGTAAGTAGAGTTGTTGAGAGAAACTGAGGAAAATGGTTGAGAATGCAGCAGTAAGTAGAGTTGTTGAGAGAAACTCTGCAGACACGAGAACCTGAGGGACAGAGAGGAAATGAAATGCTGAAGTCAGTAGAGTAGAAGAATCACAAGGTATTGATAAACAGTTAGCGTTAGAAACGCTAACAGCCAAGGAGGCCATGATCATGAAGATGTTCTAGATGATTGGCAAGTGATGAAGATGTTCTAGATGATTGGCAAGAAAGGTTGAAGGCTATGGGAGGAACCATAGTATATTTAGAGATATGTATATAAGATATATATGTGTACAAAGGATGGCCGCCGACCGAGCAAAGTGGAATCCATTTGTTGTTGCCCTACAAGATGCTACTAGGCGTGATGGCCACTGACTGTTTTGATGGTCGTGGCTAAGGATCAAAGAAGAAGAAGAATATAAGATGGCAGCAATAGTTGAGTCTGATAGACAACCCAAATATAATTGGTCTATACCGATGCATACATAGTAGACCATGTACACCTGACTAATACAGTACTGCAGTAGGGGATGAGATGAGAAAAGTAGAGCCAGGAAGAAGGAACAGGTAGAGGCCATGGGAGGTATAGTAGATATAAGTATTTAAACCAATAAAACGGTATTTAATCAGTTTTACAAATAACGGTTCACAAGAATCAAGGGACATTTCGGGTTTTACCCTTCGTCAGCCACAAACAGGTGACAAAGACAAGAATTACATATAGGTACTACAAAACTATATGATGATGAGAAATATACAACAAATGGGCGATACAAGCAGATGGAAAAAGTAAATAACAACAGTGATGAGAGAAAAAGAACAATAATAATACAAGAAAATTGTAAAATCTAAAAGAAATACCGAAACAAGAAAGTAAATAATCAACGAAACGAAAAAAAGAGAATTAACAAAACTGTGGAACTAGTAAAAGTTCACTCAGCTCGATCCAAAGAATCTGTGAAAGAAAGCAGTAGTAGATATGTGAGAAAAAAAATGGACCTCTTTGAAAGGAAAAAAAAAAAAGGATAATGGAGAAACTGAAAAGGTAAGAGGAATGGGAAGCCAAGGGATGGCGTAAGTAGAGAATTTGAAATAAAGGATGAGGAAGTCAAGGTATTGATATATAATAGCGATGAGCACGCAAATAAGTTAGGCAAAATCATGATTATTGGAGATGTTTAAGGTGAGACAAACAAATTTTTTTTATGGGAAGTGGCACGAGGCTATATAACAGTACTAGGGGGATGTTAGAAGAAGATAGTCTTCTCCACGTATGGAGAATTTTGACTGGTTCTAAAACAGTAGATTGACTGGTTCTAAAACAGTAGATTGACTGGTTCTAAAACAGTAGATTGACTGGTTCTAAAACAGTAGATTGACTGGTTCTAAAACAGTAGATTGACTGGTTCTAAAACAGTAGATTGACTGGTTCTAAAACAGTAGATTGACTGGTTCTAAAACAGTAGATTGACTGGTTCTAAAACAGTAGATTGACTGGTTCTAAAACAGTAGATTGACTGGTTCTAAAACAGTAGATTGACTGGTTCTAAAACAGTAGATTGACTGGTTCTAAAACAGTAGATTGACTGGTAATGAACAGGGAAATAGGATGATAGAGAATAAATAATGAATACAAAAAAATGATGATTGAGAGGAAACAGGAGTGTCAAGTGACAAGAAATATTATTAAAATTATGGACGTTCAATAAGACAAATATTAAAATTATGGACGTTCAATAAGACAAATATTAAAATTATGGACGTTCAATAAGACAAATATTAAAATTATGGACGTTCAATAAGACAAATATTAAAATTATGGACGTTCAATAAGACAAATATTAAAATTATGGACGTTCAATAAGACAAATATTAAAATTATGGACGTTCAATAAGACAAATATTAAAATTATGGACGTTCAATAAGACAAATATTAAAATTATGGACGTTCAATAAGACAAATATTAAAATTATGGACGTTCAATAAGACAAATATTAAAATTATGGACGTTCAATAAGACAAATATTAAAATTATGGACGTTCAATAAGACAAATATTATCCATAATTTTAATATTTGTCTTATTGAACGTTCAATAAGACAAATATTAAAATTATGGACGTTCAATAAGACAAATATTAAAATTATGGACGTTCAATAAGACAAATATTAAAATTATGGACGTTCAATAAGACAGATATTAAAATTATGGACGTTCAATAAGACAGATATTAAAATTATGGACGTTCAATAAGACAAATATATTAAAATTATGGACGTTCAATAAGACAAATATTAAAATTATGGACGTTCAATAAGACAAATATTAAAATTATGGACGTTCAATAAGACAAATATTAAAATTATGGACGTTCAATAAGACAAATATTAAAATTATGGACGTTCAATAAGACAAATATTAAAATTATGGACGTTCAATAAGACAAATATTAAAATTATGGACGTTCAATAAGACAAATATTAAAATTATGGACGTTCAATAAGACAAATATTAAAAATTATGGACGTTCAATAAGACAAATTTAAAATTATGGACGTTCAATAAGACAAATATTAAAATTATGGACGTTCAATAAGACAAATGTTAAAATTATGGACGTTCAATAAGACAAATTAAAAATTATGGACGTTCAATAAGACAAATGTTAAAATTATGGACGTTCAATAAGACAAATGTTAAAATTATGGACGTTCAATAAGACAAATATTAAAATTATGGACGTTCAATAAGACAAATATTAAAATTATGGACGTTCAATAAGACAAATATTAAAATTATGGACGTTCAATAAGACAAATATTAAAATTATGGACGTTCAATAAGACAAATATTAAAATTATGGACGTTCAATAAGACAAATATTAAAATTATGGACGTTCAATAAGACAAATATTAAAATTATGGACGTTCAATAAGACAAATATTAAAATTGGAAAATTCAATGTTAAAAAGAAAAAAAAACAGAATTGGTGGATAAACCGATACATTTAGAAGATTATTAAGATCAACTTAGGCACTAATGCGTAGGGCTGGATTGAGCTTCAACATTAATGATATTGAGTTTCATTTTGGTATTGGACGTTAGAGTGTCCAGGGAAGTTGTAGTGTAATCACATGAACAGAATTGTTCAGATTAATAAGTCGGGTATAGTTACATAATACTCCCAACTAAGATGGTTTGGCCATGTCTGCAGAATGGGAGAAGATCAGCTACCACAGCTAGCATGGGAAACAAAGAGCCATGGATCTAGACATCCAGGATGACCCACAGTCCACTGGGAGGACAACATTAGACAATCTTTGAAGGATCGAGGACTAGAATGGAACCAAGCCAGGAGGAAGACAGCCAATAGAATAGTATGGCACTCTCTCTTCCAAACCTCTACTCCTCATGGTAGAAGGGGAATGACCAAGTAAGTAAGTAAGTATAGTTAGATAAGCGATTTAGCTAAATTGTTGTGAATAAAGTCATGTCTTCTTGACTATGTTAAACAAATAATGGTAATACGAGATGAAGGATGTTAACTAGTATCGTATCTAGATCAAAGGTCAGGATGTTGACTAGCATCGTATCTAGATAAAAGGTCAGGATGTTGACTAGTATCGTATCTAGATAAAAGGTCAGGATGTTGACTAGTATCGTATCTAGATAAAAGGTCAGGATGTTGACTAGTATCGTATCTAGATAAAAGGTCAGGATGTTGACTAGTATCGTATCTAGATAAAAGGTCAGGATGTTGACTAGTATCGTATCTAGATAAAAGGTCAGGATGTTGACTAGTATCGTATCTAGATAAAAGGTCAGGATGTTAACTAGTATCATATCTAGATAAAAGGTCAGGATGTTGACTAGTATCATATCTAGATAAAAGGTCAAGATGTTGACTAGTATCGTATCTAGATAAAAGGTCAGGATGTTGACTAGTATCGTATCTAGATAAAAGGTCAGGATGTTGACTAGTATCGTATCTAGATAAAAGGTCAGGATGTTGACTAGTATCGTATCTAGATAAAAGGTCAGGATGTTGACTAGTATCGTATCTAGATAAAAGGTCAAGATGTTGACTAGTATCGTATCTAGATAAAAGGTCAGGATGTTGACTAGTATCGTATCTAGATCAAAGGTCAGGATGTTGACTAGTATCGTATCTAGATAAAAGGTCGGGATGTTAACTAGTATCGTATCTAGATAAAAGGTCAAGATGTTGACTAGTATCGTATCTAGATAAAAGTTCAGGATGTTGACTAGTATCGTATCTAGATCAAAGGTCAGGATGTTGACTAGTATCGTATCTAGATAAAAGGTCAGGCTGTTGAGTACCGATAGAAAAAATTATAAAAAAAAAGGTATACGCAGATTAGATCCTTGAAGGATACGGTCTATAAGTTATATTCTGAAAAAAATTATCAGTTACTTATGGTTCTTAAAATAAGAAGAAAAAAATGTTTTATAATTAGTTGATAAATGAAATGGAGGAAGAAACTTGTTGATGTTGTAGTTTCTTCCCAGATAAAAGGTATTATATGAAAATTGATGTTTGAAAAAAAAAGTTGAGTTTAGTTGGTTGGATCAAACAGAGAGAAAATGTTGTTAAGTTAGGTATTCATAAGCTTCAGACTATAATAACAGGAAAATCAAGGAAGATGGTTTTTTGTTGATCCAAATGAATGTATAACATACATCCGGGTCAATCAACAAGGGGGTGTAATGAAGCAGTGCATTTTCATTTAGTTAGGAAATGGGTAAAATAAACCATTTTGTACGATGTCATAGTGGTCCATGTGATATCCTCATACGATGTCATAGTGGTCCGTGTGATATCCTCGTACAATGTCATAGTGGTCTGTGTGATATCCTCGTACGATGTCATAGTGGTCTGTGTGATATCCTTGAGTCGTAAAATTGAGAAGAAAAAGTTCATTGCTAAAAATGGTTGATGATGAATTGTGTCTAAGAGATCAGACAGGAAACCATTAAGAGATGAGACGTACTCAAGACACAGAGAGGAGCAGAAATAGAGCTGAACTATCAAGAAAATAATGTGCTCCGTTTAGAACCATCATGAATAATGGTCAACTAGAACCCCAAACTCCTGTTAGTAAGTATGGAAGCAGTGGCTTCCAGCCCCCTTTATTTTGGGCATTGAACGTTAAAGTCAAGTTGTGGCCTCATTGAAAGTTCAAATGTTTTAGAGGGCTATAGACTATTGGGATAACATTACATGAAGTGTATGACTTGAGCAGATTATGCAAGAAATCAAGTTAATGATGAGTAAACGCCAGTACTGAGAAAGATTCAGATAGGTAAGAAAGACAATATTAGGAACGACAAAATATCTTAATAACAGAAGATGAGAATGACTTTACCAGCCTGTGTTTGAGTTTTATACCTGGACAATTTTCCTGGGACTTGACTTCGAGATTATTGAAATCATCACCATCCACCACATGCTATTCTTTATACATGAGAAGATGGAGGTCATCATTTTTGAATACAGTAAAAGAAAAGCAAAACAGAATATGACCTATAACCTTTCCCTTGTGGAAATATGAATAAAAGCTATCAATACATTCAAGTTTGTGTTGAGAGATCAATACATTCAAGTTTGTGTTGAGAGATCAATACATTCAAGTTTGTGTTGAGAGATCAATACATTCAAGTTTGTGTTGAGAGATCAATACATTCAAGTTTGTGTTGAGAGATCAATACATTCAAGTTTGTGTTGAGAGATCAATACATTCAAGTTTGTGTTGAGAGATCAATACATTCAAGTTTGTGTTGAGAGATCAATACATTCAAGTTTGTGTTGAGAGATCAATACATTCAAGTTTGTGTTGAGAGATCAATACATTCAAGTTTGTGTTGAGAGATCAATACATTCAAGTTTGTGTTGAGAGATCAATACATTCAAGTTTGTGTTGAGAGATCAATACATTCAAGTTTGTGTTGAGAGATCAATACATTCAAGTTTGTGTTGAGAGATCAAGGTTTCATTTAACCCTTTTGCAGTTCATTATATTTATGACATCATTCCAGTTGATCGTATTGTATTAAGATCCAGTTGATGGTATTGTATTAAGATCCAGTTGATCGTATTGTATTAAGATCCAGTTGATTGTATTGTATTAAGATCCAGTTGATTGTATCGTATTAAGATCCAGTTGATCATATTGTATTAATATCCAGTTGATTGTATTGTTTTAAGATCCAGTTGATTGTATTGTATTAAGATCCAGTTGATTGTATCGTATTAAGATCCAGTTGATCATATTGTATTAATATCCAGTTGATCGTATTGTATTAAGATCCAGTTGATTGTATTGTATTAAGATCCAGAATATCGTATTGTATTAAGATCCAGTTGATTGTATTGTATTAAGATCCAGTTGATGGTATTGTATTAAGATCCAGTTGATCGTATTGTATTAAGATCCAATTTATTGTATTGTATTAAGATCCAGTTGATTGTATTGTATTAAGATCCAGTTGATCATATTGTATTAAGATCCAGTTGATTGCATTGTATTAAGATCCAGTTGATTGCATTGCATTAAGATCCAGTTGATCATATTGTATTAAGATCCAGTTGATCATATTGTATTAAGATCCAGTTCAGTTCTGCAAAAAATTCAAAAACAACGAGGTTTGATTTTGACTAAGATAACTAAGAAAAAGTAACCACGACCTATGAATCTCAAAAATGAACTAGATTGATTGTTGATGAAAATGTACATAAAAGACCTCCAGACATCCAGTTAGTGAGGTTTGTCCAAGATATATATCTACCTACATTCTATAGAACATCTATCACAACACGAAGTACCAAATTTGTACATTAATTGTCCCACTGTATATGATGGCATCCGACGAAGCAGAGATGTGAAGTCGGAACAACTAATAAAAGTATGCCCCTCTGTTCTTGTTAACTACCTACCCACAATGTGGCCCTGTGACAGTACTATTGTTTAGACAAACTACATCATACAGTTAATTAACTTTAAATGCTTTAAACACAGAGGGGAGCAGACTGCATAAGACAGCTAATTAACCTTAAATGTTGTATGTACCATTGTTTAGACAAACTATATCAGACAGTTAATTTACCTTATATGTTGTATGTACTGTTGATTACACAAACTATTATCAGGCAGTTAATTAACCTTATAAGTTGTATGTACCTTTGCTTAGACAAACTATACCAGACAGTTGGTTAACCTTATATTTTGTATGTACAGTTGGTTAGACAGACAATGTCAGACATTTAATTAACCTTATGTTGTATGTACCATTGTTTTGACAAACTATATCAAACATTTAATTAACCTTATATGCTGTATGTTCTGTTGTTTAGACAAACTAACTCAGACATTTAATCAACCTTATTGGTTGTATGTACCATTGTTTTGACAAACTATATCATCCAGTTAATTAACCTTATATGTTGTATGTACGGTTGTTTAGACAAACTATATCATCCAGTTATAATAATTTTAATAGCCCCTTTAGTCATAACTGACTATGGGAATGCACCCCTGAGGTGACAGCCCTCAGCTGCTTATTTTCCTGGTGCTCCTTTCGACGTTTTCTCCCCTCCTCTGCTCGTTGTGTGAGCTTCTCTTCGCCCAATCTGAGTTGGTGCCGTAAATAGCATCGCCACTTAGTGTGATCGGCAGCTTCATCCTCCCATGTTACTGGATCCATGTCCAGTGCCCTCATATCTCTCTTGCACACATCTTTGAACCTCAGCTGTGGTCGCCAACTGTTCTCTTGCCATCTGCTAATTGTCCGTAGAAGATATTTTTTGGGATGCAACCATCTTCCATGAGGCGAACATGGCCAAGCCAGCAAAGTCTGCGCTGTCTAAGCAGTGAATACATACTTTTAAGGCCAGCACGTGACAACACCTCAACATTAGTCACTTTATCTTTCCACGAGATGCCGAGGATGCGGCGTAGACACCATAAATGGAAGGTATTGAGCCTTCTTTCTTGCTTAGCTTAGGTCGTCCAGGTCTCGCTGCCATATAGGAGTGTGCTGGTGACAGAGGCATTATATACTGCAGCTTTGGTCTTCATTGTGAGTTTGGAGTTTCTCCAAACACGCGATGTGAGGCGGGCAAAGGTATCATCCAGTTAATTAACCTTATATGTTGTATGTATGTACCATTGTTTAGACAAACTATATCAGACAGGTCATTGACCTTATATGTCACCATTGTCCTGGTCACCCCCTATGGAGGATAGAACCACTACTACAAGAAGCTTACACTGAACATTGACAAGCTTTTACTGTGGTGGTGGCCTTATTAGACATGCTTATTTGCTATTTGAGTTATTTATTTATTTTTGACACAAACAATTAAAATGGTTTTTTGTTGTTTGAAAGTTCACTGTGCCCGTATAGGGTCTTATTTCATGTAGACAATAATTGTGTGCTCTAAATATTTGTATATGTGTGTGTTTATAAGTATGTACATGAGCATTTGCCTGTGCATGTATACATAAGTGTATGTGCATGTGAATATGTCTTTGTATGTGTGCATTAGTGATGTCAATAATGAAAAATGATTGCTGAAAAATGCTGTCTCCCCTAGATTTAAAAACTGTGTATTACAAGTGTCATAAATACAAAGAGAAATCAAGTCCAACACAAAAATATCAATCTTCAACTCCAGTGTCAAGGCCGTTCAATTATATAGCTCTAGTTTATAGCATTCTGAAATGTCCAGGGTAAAAGAGATTTTGTGAAACTCAAAAACACACGTAGTAGAGAACTGGATACAAAAGTCAAAGATATGAGTCAGTCATGGAGACACCTTGAGCTGATAGTATACAACAAGATGAGTTGGCAGACATTTGTTGAAGACCTAGGCTCTTTAGGCAGCTAAAAGTGATAATGATGATGTATCATAAATGCCAGGATTGATCAAAATTTGTTTCAGGCTGATTGTGACAACAGCTGTACTAAAACTGAGATACAGTATACTGACTTCTTGGACATGCCAGAAAGTCAACAACAGTTATGCTTATTTGGAGATGAGAAAGGTATATATAATAGCAATGTTATTATTTTTAATTCATATTTTGGCTACATAAGTTTACATGATTTAAATATCTGCACAGTATGACATTTAATACTAAGCAGTGAGTGGGCCTTTCTTAGAGAATTAAATCTGTTTACAAATTTAAATTAAACTTGCATAATGTCTACAAAATGGAGATAGAGGCTGTTACTGCAGTAACCATGGCAATTATTGTGTCACACTCTCAGTCCATGCTTTTAAAAGTTGAAAATGGATGTCTTTTGCATGAATAGAAAGAATTTATAGACGCCATGATTTTCAGAAACTGGTGTGAATCTACTGTACAAGTCATTCAGGTGTATGGTATGGCAGTAATAGTGCTGACAGACTAGCTTCATGCGCACTCATAGCACGGACACTGGTCCTGCACAAGGGAGAGATATTTTTTACTTTACTTAGTCGTTCCCCTTCTACCATGAGGTGTAGAGGTTTGGAAGAGAGGGTGCCAGACTATCCTATCGGCTGTCGTCCTATGGACCTGGTTCCATTCTAGTCCTCTGTCCTTCAAAGATTGTCTAATGTTGTCCTCCCAGCAGAATCTGGGTTGTCCTGGCTCTTTGTTTCCAATGTTTGTCGTGGTAGCCGATCTTCTCCCATTCTGCAGACATGGTCAAACCATCTTAGTTGGGACTGTTCTACTTGGGTCTGCAGGGGGTGGGATTTTAGGCCTTGACATATCGTCTGGTTGCGGACCATGTCTCTTCTTGTTATTCAACCACCTTTCTCAGATACCTCATTTCTGAGGTTTGGATCTGGCTTTTGTGGGTTGTAGTCATTGCCCATGACTCGCATCCATATGTCAAGACTGGGACATAGGTGGAGCGGTATACAGCCATCTTCGTTTTCTTACCAACCTCTCTCTTGCTAAGGAATCCTCGATTTATGGCCTGAAAAAGTCTCCCAGCTGCTGCTTTTTGAGTGGCCAACTCTTCTTTGATGCCTCCCTTTCGGTCTATAATAGCTCCGAGGTATTTAAAGTGGTCGACCTGCTCCAGGACCTGTTCTCCCAACAGGAGATCTGATGTCTTCTTTCTTCTCGTGATATCACCATGGATTTTGTTTTAGAGCTGCTTATGACCATCCCTTTTTTCTCCAGCTCTTCCTTCCAGACTTGCAGGTTGGATTGGAGATGTGCCTCTGATTTAGCAATCAGGGCAACATCATCAGCAAATGCCAGCTTCAAAATATAGACCTGTCTCATCTTCTAGTACCCCACTGAATACTTTCTTGTTCTCTCCTTACATGCCTTGATGACATCGTCCATGAGGAGTATGAAAAGGTAAAGTGACATGATATCACATTGTCTTACACCAGTGGTGGTTCTGAACTCTTCTGACTTATGGTTTGCTGTCCTCGCATAATTTCTGCAAGACTTGTAGAAGCTCTGTATAGCATGAATCAGAGGTACTGGAATATTCTTCCTTGCCAAACAGTCCCAAAATTTGCTCCACGGGACCCTGTCAAATGTCTTTTCCAGATCTATGAAACAAAGATGGATCTCACTCTTATACTCAAGGGCCTTTTCACTCAGCTGTCTGAGTGTGAAGATTAGGCCTTGAGTACTTCGGTTTGCTCAGAATCCGCACTGGACCTCATACAATTGTGGCTCAGCTAGGCGTCAGAGTCTTTGCTTTAGGAGTCTAGAGTAGATTTTACCAGGGACACTGAGAAGGGATATGCCTCTATGGTTTCCACACTGTCGATTGTCACCCTTTTTTGAAAATTGGTGTTATGATGGCAATCTCCCAATCCTTTGGGATGGTCTTGTTGCACCACACTGCCTATAGCACCCTTAAGAGTAATAGGTCACCTGATGCTCCCATGTACTTAACCATTTCTGGTGTTATACCATCATGCCTTGCTGCTTTGTCCATCTTGATTTTCTCCAGTGCTGCCTTCAGTTCTTCCACCTTTATGTCATCTTCATCACCATTGGTTTCCTCTTCTGTGCTAGCAGTTATCATTTCTGATGCTTGACCTTGTTCACCATCAAGGAGTTCTGAGAAATATTCTTTCCATCTTTCTATTACTTCCTTCAGGGCAGTAAGCAATTTGCCTTGCTTGTCCTTTATAAATGTGAGAGGGCATTGTTTTTCCTTCCTCATGTTCTTTAGGGTCTTATAGAACAGTTTCTGGTTTTCTTGCGCATCTTTTTCTAGCTTTTCTCCCAATTCTTCCCAGGACTTCTGTTTTGCAGCTTGCACCTTGTTCTTTACTTCTGTTCTAAGTATCACATATTCTCTATATTTCTCTGTTTGTCCTGCTGTGTTTTTAGCTCCTAAGTATTGTTTCCATGCCATTTTCTTCTCTCTTATTTTCTCTTTGACTTCCTCTGTCCACCAAGGTGTCCTCTTTCTCTTGTTCCCAAGTCGGACTTCACCACATGCTTCTGCAGCAGCTGTCTTTATGATGTCCTTGAATTTAAGACAGAGGGTTTCCAAGTTATCAGGTTGTTCTTCTGTGTTTCTCATCACTGTAGCAATAAGCCCCTGATATCTGGTCTTAATTTCTGGCTCTCTCAGCTTGTATGTCTTAATGCTCATTTACTTAGTTTCTTGCATCATGTTGGGCTGTTCCTAGGCTGAGTAACTCTTTCAGTTGTTTGTTTGATTGTTAGCAGGTAGTGATCACTTACAATCTCTGGCCTCCTCCAGACTCTAGCATCCCGGACATATTTGAATGAGCTCCTCCTAACAATGGCATAGTCGATCACTGACTTCTCATTCTTTGTTGGTTCACATCTAGTGTATGTATGTATGCGCTTATGGGGGAACTTTGTGTTTGTAATGATCAGATTCTGCTCACTGGAGATTCTAAGGAGTTGCTTTCCATTGTCATTGAGAGTATCTTCTCCATATCTTCCGATAATTCCACCCCATCTAGCATGGTCATTTCCAAATCTGGCATTGAAATCTCTGAGCATGATAATTTCATCTAGGCAGTCATCCACTGTCCTTTGAAGCAGCTCGAAGAATTCCTCCTTGACCTCTGCTCTCTCATCCTCATTTGGCCCATACACTATGACCAGGTTGACTATGGCTTCTCCTTCTTTTAGTTTTACAACCATAATGCGCTCTGAGACAAAGTTCCATCCCTTGATACTATCTTTTTGGTTTTTGGCCACAATGCAACACACGCCCCCTTTAGCTCTTTTAGATGTGGGTACTCCACTGTAGAGCAGCATGTTGCCATCGAGATCCAATACTCCTTGTCCTCTTTATAGGCAGGATTTCTAATTTTGCTTTCCTCATCTCTTCCACCAGCTCCTCTTCCTTCCCATTTATACTTCTTGTGTTCCATGTTCCATAAGTCGTAGTCCATAGTCCGCTCCAGTTCGTCGCCTTTAGAATCAGTCCGGTTTTCTCTCTTGTAGTTCGAGTAATCATGTTTTAAAGCAAACAGGTGATTGGCCTGTTGTGCCTTTGCATGATGGAGGGGCTGCCTCCTTATGGCCTCCATGCAGGCCGCCCTCCTCCTTTTTCAGCCGTGCTTGGGACCGGCCTTGGCGGAGTTGGGAGAGATACTGAGGACAGTTAATGATCATCTGTTAGAAAACAACACTTCAATAGATGAATCAACAAGGCTAAGATAGCTGGAATGTGGCACCAAACATAAGACTAGCAGGTATGACATATGAGAGGATGTATCCAACATATATACAGTCACTGAATAACAATCACATATTTATCAGGACATTGTGCTCATTAGTTTGTTTATTACATTTTGCTAACAAATTTTAACTAAACATATAAGACATGCATTTCATTATTTATCTTTGCTCATTATTTTTATTATTACAGGTGTTTATTCTTGTCACCTGTGCAACACTCATTTCTTCCAACTTGATGTCCTGGATAAGCATATGACAACTGTACACAGAGATGGAGGTTGGGAGTTTGATAACAAATGCAGTGATCTTCAGAATGTGTTACTACAGGACAGTAGAAATAACATGAATAAAGCAGTGAATAAGATTGGAGATGCCACTTTTACTGATGTAGCAGCAGAAGATAGCATCAACCTGAGACTCACTTGTAATGAAGCAGCAGTGAACCTCATCAACAGTCAGGAAAGGACAGCTACAATGTTTGACAACCTACACAGTAATACATCAGTTTGTAAAACTCAAGTCTCTAACATAAATTGTATTCAACCATTTTCTGCGAGTGAGATAAATGTTCAGCTTTGTGTGACTGACAGAGCTGTTGCTGCTTGCAGTAATTTAAGCACTCAGTCTCACAAGAATATAGAGAAAGACAAGTCCTACAAGTGTGACATTAATGGTGCATCATTTTCTGTGAAAGATAACCTACAGCAACATAAAAGAAAACATACAGGAGAGAAGCCTTACAAGTGTGATATTTGTGGTGTAGAATTTACTCTGAGCAGTAATCTACAAAGACATAAAAGAATACATACAGGAGAGAAGCCTTACAAGTGTGATGTTTGTGGAGCAGCATTTACTGAGAGTGGTGGTCTAAAAAGTCATAAAAGAATGCATACAGGAGAGAAGCCTTACAAGTGTGATGTTTGTGGTGCAGCATTTACTTATACAGGTAACCTACGAAGTCATAAACGAAGACATACAGGAGAGAAGCCTTACATGTGTGATGTTTGTGGTGCAGCATTTACTGAGAGTGGCAGTCTACAAAGACATAAAAGAATACATACAGGAGAGAAGCCTTACAAGTGTGATGTTTGTAGTGCAGAATTTACTGAGAGTGGTAGTCTACAAAGTCATAAAAGAATACATACAGGAGAGAAGCCTTACAAGTGTGATGTTTGTGGTGCAGCATTTACTCATATAAGTAACCTACAAAGTCATAAAAGAATACATACAGGAAAGAATCATTATGAGTGTGATGTTTTTTGTGCAGAATTTACTTTGAGCACTAGTCTACATAGACATAAAGGAATAAATACAGGAGAGAATCCTTACAAGTGTGATGTTTGTGGAGCAGCATTTACTGAGAGTGGTAGTCTACAAAGTCATAAAAGAATACATACAGGAAAGAAATCTTATATGTGTGATGTTTGTGGTGTAGAATTTACTCTGAGCAGTAGTCTACAAAAACATAAAAGAATACATACAGGAGAGAAGCCTTACAAGTGTGATGTTTGTGCAGCAGCATTTACTGAGAGTGGTACCCTAAAAAGTCATAAAAGAATACATACAGGAGAGAAGCCTTACATGTGTGATGTTTGTGGTGTAGAATTTACTCATAGCAGTAATCTACAAAAACATAAAAGAATACATACAGGAGAGAAGCCTTACAAGTGTGATGTTTGTGGAGCAGCATTTACTGAGATAGGTAACCTGCAAAGACATAAACGAATACATACAGGAGAGAAGCCTTACACGTGTGATGGTTGTGGTGCAGCATTTACTCAGATAAGTAACCTACAAAGTCATAAAAGAATACATACAGGAGAGAAGCCTTACACATGTGATGTTTGTGGTGCAGCATTTAGTCTGAAAGGTCACCTAGAAAGACATAAAAGAATACATACAGTAAAAAAGCCATACAAATGTGATGTCTGTGGTGCTGCATTTACTGAGAGTGGTAGTCTACAAAGACATAAAAGTGTACATAGCTTAGTGTGAGTGATAGTGCTGCTGCTACTTGTAGTGATTTAATCATTCAGTCTCAAAAGATAAATGAAGATAACAAATACCACTAGTGTGATATTTATGGTGTATCATTTATTGAGAAAGATAACCTACAACAACATACAAGAATACATACAGGAGAAAATCCTTATTGGTGTTATGTTTGCGATACAGAATGTCATGGAATTGCCTCATCTGGTTTGCAGTAGTGGTTCCAACAGTGGCTGATTTACTCAGTTGAATTCTTCGTATTATGGTCTAGCTCTATTTAAAGTGTATTTATGAAATTGGCTGAGACAAACGGGTGTACTACATTCAAAGTCATTAAATCAACTTTAAATTTGTACATAAATAAGTAACAAATTCAATAATCAGTTATGTTTTAACAGACTGTAAAGAATGAATAATTATTTAACCAAAAAAATTACTCATCATGCGATGGCAGGGAGCTTCACTTGGCAGCTTTTATTTGCACTTAACTGCCAATGAGGTTTCTGCTCCTGCTTGTGTTTTGGTTGTGTTCAGATAGCTGACTAGACTTCTCACATCCCTGGTCAATGTTCTAGGCATGGTTGTTGGCAAGCGGCACTTTAGTTTTACCTTACCGCACCAGCTAGACAGAGGTCACGGGGTCAAATTCCTAATGGGGGGAAAAATGTTGCGGTACTTTTTTTTTATAGAGGTTAATTAACACTTTTAGGCTAATTTATTATTACAAATACCAGCTTTAATTTTGCTTTAAGCTAGACTAGAAATGATAGAGTAAATTTTGGAATAAGAACGAACATTTCATCACAATTAGAACAGAAGATATAATAGTCTGAAATAGTGTAAAAAGTACGTTTTTTATAATATTTTTTTATATGGTTTCTTTCTTATACAATAAACTAAAACGATCCCAATCAACATACATACAAAAATTACAGAAATCAAAAATAGAAAACCTGCAGAAAATTGATATCATAATATTGTTTTTGTTTCATGCGTCAAACATGAATTACTGAAACGTTAAATTGCAAGTCCACATTTATTACCTTAAAATATCACATCCAGTTGTGCCCAAAACATTAAAGCTAACAATTACCTCTCAATCATACATCACGATGGTCATGTAAAAATGAGTATGGTCATGAGTGAAATGAAATGTTCACTATAATAAATAAAACATACACCTAATAATTGATTTCCACACTCTGTTAATTCAGTCACTCTCACGCAACAACTGCCATAATTTGCTCTAGCCCCAAAATTTCACTCAATTATCATTCACACTTCCTTTTTTTTTTTTTTAATAGGTGGAATCTGTACATTCGCAGATGGTGAAATTTGTAACATATGAGTTTCCATTATAAATTTTAATTGTGAAGTTATATTTTTAATACCACTGGCACTTCTTTCTAGTGAGTTGGTTGATGTTCCAGCAATATGTTTCCCAACAGTGTGGAGAAATTGAGATCGCTTACGTTTTGTTGGCGTTCTGGTGTGACTGATGTTTCTTTTCTATGTTTAATTAGTTTTTGTAGTCCAATAGGCTGTCCTCTGGTCTTGCATTTTATGATATTATTTTATGCTGTTTCTAGTTTTTTTTTCTAACAATGGATGTGAATAAGGTTTCTTCCTCTTGTGTTAGTGGTTGTGAAGGTGGCTTAACAAGTAACTGTTGTACTGTGATGTCACTTTTGAAGACAGGTGAGGTTTATGTACTTGTCGTATGTACGAGGGACGGTCAAAAAGTAATGCCTCCTATTTTTTATGTGTGTAAATACTGCATCGGTGTGTAATTTGTAAATTTAGCAGGATTCCTCAAACACTCTTCTACACTGTATAGCATTACCAACCTGTTTCAGTAACAGGTGGCACCACTGTAACAGTTTAAATATGGCTGCCAAATACGTACGGTTAAAACAACGTTATGTCATAGAATTCCTCAATGCTGAAGGCGAGACCCCAAACGAACGTTTGAAGAATGTTTATGGAGATTCAACAGTGGATGTTAGCACTGTCCGACGTTGGGTACATCGTTGTGATGAAGCTGAAGTAGGTCAATCCTAAATGGCTGACGCAAAGCGGACTGGCCGTCCGTCTGTCTACCGCAGTGACTCCACACAACATTCATCGAGTTGATGGAATCATTCGTGGTGACCGTCGGGTAACACTGGATGAACTTTCTTTCATGTTGTCCATTAGTAAAGGCAGTGTCCATAACATCATTAAAGACCTGGGTTATTCAAAGGTTTGTTCACGGTGGGTACCCAGAATGTTGAAAGACAGACATAAAGAAACAAGGAAAACCATAGCCATCAAAAGAAGTTCAAAAGTTCACCATCTGTAGGGAAAGTTATGGTCTCCGTGTTTTGGAATGAGAAGAGTGTGATTCTTCTCGACTTCTTGGAACAGGGAAACACGGTGAATGCAGACCGTTACATTGAAACTTTGAAGAAGCTTAGAGGTTGTCTTCGGCGACTTTACCCATTAAAAGATCAGAGAACTGCACTACTGTTGCACGATAATGCCACGCCACACACGCTAAACGCATCATTGATGCTATTGCAGAATTTGGCTGGACATTATTACCACATCCCCCTTACAGTCCCGATCTTGCACCTTCTGACTTCCATCTGTTTGGACCACTAAAAGAAGATCTTCGCGGACATCACTTTGAGGACACCGAGACCCTTAAACGCGCAGTACGCCAGTGGTTTAGGAAAAGGACACACATTTTTACCGTGCGGGGATATATGCCCTTGTGAGAAGATGGACAAAAACTGTAACAAATAACGGAGACTACATTGGGAACAAATTTTTTGAAGTTCAGTTTTGGGGCTACATTTCAATGTGAATTTTATCTGGTTTTTTTTGCCTATTGAATGAAATTAAAAATTACGAGGCATTACTTTTTGACCGTCCCTCGTATAACTGACTTCGTATGTGTAGATGTATCAACAAATCTGGCATGCTAGGGGGAGTAGTGTTATCAACCTCCAAATGTATAATGGTATCGCCATCAGTGTATGTGATAAAAATGTCTGAACATGCTCTTTTGTGTGATCTCACACCTTCAACCCTCACAGTATACTTTCGTTTTCTTAATTTTTCTCACTCATCGCTTTTATTTGGCATAAATCATGCCTTTTCATTTGTATTTTCACTATTTTGCTCTTTATGCTGGACATAGCATGGAGAAAGTCTCTAACACGCCACTCCCCTATGACAGTATTTGCTACGGGAGTAATTCTTATCTTATTGTGTCACATTCACACTTCATGAAAATGTGTTAAGTTACGCCAGGTTATTACATGGTCAGCGACAGTATTTTACCACAATATCTGTCTGACCATCTTTTCAAGCGGCGGGGCTTGGTTATCCAAGGAGTGTTGAATAGAACCAGATTTGTTTGTCTGGCAAAACACATAATAACCCGTGCACGAGGCAGAACTTATGACATAAGCGCTTCCAGGCCATCTTGATTTCTTGAATATCGCACATTAAGTTATTTTTTGTAGTGGTGTATAGTTGTATTTTGTGTCAGTAAATTGTTTCTTGATTTCTTGAATATCGCACATTAAGTTATTTTTTGTAGTGGTGTATAGTTGTATTTTGTGTCGGTAAATTGTTTCTTGATTTCTTGAATATCGCACATTAAGTTATTTTTTTGTAGTGGTGTATAGTTGTATTTTGTGTCGGTAAATTGTTTCTTGATTTCTTGAATATCGCACCTTAAATTATTTTTTGTAGTGGTGTATAGTTGTATTTTGTGTCGGTAAATTGTTTCTTGATTTCTTGAATATCGCACATTAAGTTATATTTTGTAGTGGTGTATAGTTGTATTTTGTGTCGGTAAATTATTTCTCGATTTCTTGAATATCGCACAGTGTTATTTTTTGTAGTGGTGTATAGTTGTATTTTGTGTTGGTAAATTGTTTCTTTATTTCTTGAATATCGCACATTAAGTTATTTTTTATAGTGGTGTATAGTGGTATTTTGTATCTGTAAATTGTTTCTTGATTTCTTGAATATCGCACATTAAGTTATTTTTTTGTAGTGGTGTATAGTTGTATTTTGTGTCAGTAAATTGTTTCTTGATTTCTTGAATATCGCACATTAAGTTATGTTTTGTAGTGGTGTATAGTTGTATTTTGTGTCGGTAAATTAATTCTTGATTTCTTGAATATCGCACATTAATTTATATTTTGTAGTGGTGTATAGTTGTATTTTGTGTCGGTAAATTGTTTCTTGATTTCTTGAATATCGCACATTAAGTTATTTTTTGTAGTGGTGTATAGTTGTATTTTGTGTCGGTAAATTGTTTCTTGATTTCTTGAATATCGCACATTAAGTTATTTTTTGTAGTGGTGTATAGTTGTATTTTGTGTCGGTAAATTGTTTTTGATTTCTTGAATATCACACATTAAGTTATTTTTTGTTGTGGTGTATAGTTGTATTTTGTGTTGGTAAATTGTTTCTTGATATCTTGAATATCGCACCTTAAGTTTTTTTTTTTTTGTAGTGGTGTATAGTTGTATTTTGTGTCGGTAAATTGTTTCTTCACCCGTGTGTTACCGGGGCCCGAAAGGGGAGCAAAGAATAGTAACACTGTTCCCTTCCACGCATGTCATAGAAAGCGACTAAGGAGGGTTGGGCATGTGGCTGGTTACCCCATCCTGTAAAACAATTTAAACCACAAAAAACTTCAACAAATATGGACAAGTCAAATAAGGAAAATAAAACACAGCCATCCAAGACAGGGGAAGGTCCTCTCGCAGGGAGGCGTTTGACGCAACACAGAGAAAGCCGAAAGGAGTCTGTGTTACTGACTAACCTTCTTTCTTCTAGGAGAACTTCCAGATTTGGCACCTGGAATGTTCGGACATTAAACGAACAAGGGAAAGTGGCACAAGTAGCAGCAGAAATGAGAGAATATAAAATCGAGGTTCTGGGAATGTGTGAAACAAAGTGGAAGGGAGTAGACAGGAACAAACTCATCACAGGAGAATTGGTGCTGTCCTCAGGACATGAAGACAAAAGTTCCCACCACAGTGAAGGGGTTGCTCTTATGTTATCTATAGAAGCACAGAAAGCACACATTGAATGGGAAGCTGTTGGACCCAGAATAATAACAGCCACTTTTAAAATAGCTAAAAAGAAAATACGGGTAAATGTCATCCAATGTTATGTGCCAACTAATGACAAAGAAGAGTCAGTGAAAGAAGCATTTTATACTAGACTACAGGAAATTATGGATAAAGTAAAAAGAAGAGACATCACAATTTTGATGGGTGACATGAATGCAAAGATAGGTACAGTCAATACCTGATTGGAAGAAGTCATGGGAAAACATGGGCTAGGAATAATGAATGAAAATGGGGAACTATTCTCAAACTTCTGTGCTTCAAATCAACTGGCTATAGGAGGAAGCATGTTCCCACATAAGAGAATACACAAGGCAACATGGATATCACCAGACCATAGAACAGAAAATCAGATTGATCATATATGCATAAACAAGAAGTTTAGATCATAATTGCAGGATGTAAAGGTATATAGAGGAGCAGATGTGGCATCAGATCACCACCTTCTGATAGCCAAAGTAAAAATGAAACTCAAGAGATATGCTACAATGCAAAATTATAGACAACAATTTAATGTAGGACATCTAAGAAATCAAGAAACAAGAGACAAATTTGCGGTCACAGTATCCAACAAATTCCAAGTGCTCCAACAGCTGGAAGATGTAGAGAATACAGAAGACTATTGGCAGCAGGTCAAAACTGTATGGAAGGAGACATGTGAAGAAATACTGGGGAAAAGGGAAAGACAACAAAAAGCATGGATAACAACAGAAACCATCAAAAAGATAAAAGACAGAAAAAAAAAAAACAAGAAAGCAGATTTAAACACAAGCAAAACCAGAAGTTCCAAAGCCAAGGCTCAAGAAGTGTACACAGAAGCAAACAAAGAAGTAAAAAGAAGTATCAAAAGAGACAAGAGGAAGTATATTGAGGAGTTGGCAAGAGAGGCAGAAGATGCTGCAGCCAAGGGAAATATGAGAGAACTGTATAGCAGCACAAAGAAGCTAACAGGGAAATACAAGCAAACAAATTGCCTCATAAAAGACAAGAATGGGAAACTGCTCAGCAATATTCAGGAACAAATGAAGAGGTGGACAGAATATTTTGGTGACCTTCTCAATAGACCAACTCCACAAAATCCCCCGGACATCCAGCCAGCAGAAGAAGAGCTACAAATTAACGGTGAAAGACCAACGAAGGAAGAAATAAAGAAAGCCATAAAGCTTCTAAGAGATGGAAAAGCGGCTGGACCTGATGGCATTCCAGCAGAGGCCATAAAAGCAGATATAGACACGGCTACAGATATGTTATATAAATTACTTGGTAAAGTCTGGGAAAAGGAAGAGATACCAGCAGAATGGAAGGAAGGATATCTAGTTAAGTTGCCTAAGAAGGGAAATTTACAAGAGTGCTCAAATTATAGAGGAATAATGTTACTATCAGTGCCAGGAAAAGTATTAAACAGGATTATTCTTGAGAGATTAAAAGAGTCCATAGACAAGAAACTGAGAGATGAACAAGCAGGTTTTCGACAAAACAGATCATGTACAGACCAGATTGCCACTTTGAGAATAATAGTTGAACAAAGTCTGGAATGGAATTCACCACTATACATCGGATTTGTGGACTACGAAAAGGCATTTGATAGTGTAGACAGAGAATCACTTTAAAAATTGATGAGGCATTATGGAGTTCCCCTGAAGATCATTAATTTAATAAAGAAAACATATGAAGACATGACATGCAGAGTTCTTCACGAAGGACAGCTTACAGAACCGTTTGGGATAAGAACAGGAGTGCGACAGGGATGCCTCTTGTCTCCATTTCTTTTCTTACTAGCAATAGACTGGGTTATGAGATCATCGACAACACACAACAGAAATGGAATCCAGTGGACACTGACTAAGCAGTTGGATGATCTGGATTTAGCTGATGACTTGGCTCTTCTGTCCCATAACCGTAATCAGATGCAGGACAAATTGAAAACACTGGATGAGAGGTCACAGCAATTGGGTCTGAAAATACACAGAGAAAAGACAAAAATAATGAGAATAAATGCAGGTAATGATAACAGGGTTGAACTTGAAGAAACACCAATACAAGATGTAGATTCGTATACATATCTTGGCAGTAATATAGATAAAGTTGGAGGGACAGACAGCGATATCAAAATAAGAATACAAAAGGCAAGAGGAGCTTTCATTGCATTGGGAAATATATGGAGATCAAGAGAAATCCGATCCAACACGAAAATAAGAATCTTCAACTCAAATTTGAAGTCAGTCCTATTGTATGGCTCAGAGACATAGAGAACAACAAAGACTACAACCAAAAAGCTACAGACTTTCATAAATGGGTGCTTGCGTAGAATAGAGGGATTAAAATGGTATGACAAGGTTACCAACGTGGAACTGATGACAAGAACTAGACAAGTGCCAGTGGAACAAGAGATGAGAAGAATACGATGGCGATGGATAGGACACACACTGAGGAAACCTGTTGATAGCATTACAAGGCAGTCCTGGTTCTGGAACCCCGAGGGCAAGAGAGGCAGAGGTAGACCAAGAAGCACATGGAGAAGAGAGCTGAAAACAGAGGTGAAAATGATGAGGAGAACGTGGAAAGAACTTGAGATGATGGCACGTGACAGGAGGACTTGGCAGGTGTTTGTTGAAGGCCTATGCTTCTTTGGGAGTGGAGGGTTATGAATGAATGAATGAAATTGTTTCTTGATTTCTTGAATATCGCACATTAAGTTATGTTTTGTAGTGGTGTATAGTTGTATTTTGTGTCGGTAAATTGTTTCTTGATTTCTTGAAAATTCGCACATTAAGTTATTTTTGGTAGAGGTGTATTGTCTTTTGAGTTTGATCTTTATTTAGGTCACTACCTTTACATATGTTACATAATATTGAATTAAATGTCTTGTTTATACATTTATGACCAACTAATTTTTCTGTCTTGTGGTCTGCTGATATCCGTGTTGCTTTATATGTATATATATATATATATATATATATATATATATATATATATATATATATATATATATATATATATTATATATATATATATATAATATATATATATATATATATATATATATATATATATATATATATATTGTGTTGGAAACATGCTTAATCCTGCAGTCATTTTGTTTTAGGGGGCGGAGTTACACTTTATTTTATGCCAAAATAGCACAAAAAAAGCAAAAAAGGATTAATCTGAATTCGTACAATTTATATTCTCGTGAATCAAGATATGGCCCAATCGTTTGTCAGAACACATTCGAAGTAGGTTTATATGATAGCGTAAATTGTATTTTCTGAAGAAATTGTGCTTTTCCTGTGTAGAAAATCTAGATTTTCTCATAATCTTGTTTTATGTTACTAATGATCTAATAACTTGCAAATCTGGAACAATTATTGTCTGTGAAATAATATAACTTTTTGATTCATCAGATTTTTTCTCTTTATCTTATAACAATTTTGATTTACCGCAAATAATGGTGTAAACTTTTGAAACAAAAAATTGGATGCTATTTGTTATACACAAACATTAAAGCTCTTTATCGCAGGATCATCTAAAATCGAGTCTAAAAGAAAGTTTTAAAATACAACAATCAGCTTCCACTTTAACTTTGGTGCTCATATCTCAACAAATAAAAATGACGTAGTTAATTGAAATATGGACGTCAAATAAAATATGGCTTCCGTTTCCATGGCAATCACTAGCATTATTCATTAAATGTGTGGGTATGTATATCTATTACTATTACAAGTTAAACCTATGAATTTGTATCGAAATCCCTGAGTTATTTATGAAAATAGCATTTTACTATAGTTACTTCCCTTAAGCCCATATATTTGTAATTAATTCCTCATTTTTTATTCAATGTCCCAGGTCTGTGTTTTACTGTCATGTCTTCAAAGCTGCTGTTCTATATTTCTATCATCACGTTGATATGTTCAAAGCTGATGTTCTATATTTCTATCTTCACGTTGATTTGTTTAAAGCTGCTGTTCTATATTTCTATCTTCACGTTGATATGTTCAAAGCTGAGGTTCTATATTTCTATCTTCACGTTGATATGTTCAAAGCTGATGTTCTATATTTCTATCTTCACGTTGATATGTTCAAAGCTGATGTTCTATATTTCTATATTCACGTTGATATGTTCAAAGCTGCTGTTCTATATTTCTATCTTCACGTTGATTTGTTCAAAGCAGCTGTTCTATATTTCTATCTTCACGTTGATTTGTTCAAAGCTGCTGTTCTATATTTCTATCTTCACGTTGATATGTTCAAAGCTGAGGTTCTATATATCTATCTTCACGTTGATATGTTCAAAGCTGATGTTCTATATTTCTATCTTCACGTTGATATGTTCAAAGCTGATGTTCTATATTTCTATATTCACGTTGATATGTTCAAAGCTGCTGTTCTATATTTCTATCTTCACGTTGATTTGTTCAAAGCTGATGTTCTATATTTCTATCTTCACGTTGATATGTTCGAAGCTGCTGTTCTATATTTTTATCTTCACGTTGATATGTTCAAAGCTGCTGTTCTATATTTCTATCTTCACGTTGATATGTTCAAAGCTGCTGTTCTATATTTCTATCTTCACGTTGATTTGTTCAAAGCTGCTGTTCTATATTTCAATTTTCACGTTGATATGTTCAAAGCTGATGTTCTATATTTCTATCTTCACATTGATTTGTTCAAAGCAGCTGTTCTATATTTCTATCTTCACGTCATTTGTTCAAAGCAGCTGTTCTATATTTCTATCTTCACGTTGATTTGTTCAAAGCTGCTGTTCTACATTTCTATCGTCACTTTGATTTATAGAGCGGAGGACACATTTGGATATGAAAATAACAAAGATAAAAATAGTCAGAAAGGAAAATGTAGCTAAATAAATTTAGAAAGAGGATTGCAAATAGACACAACAGTTCATAATGGGACATCAAAATAGATTGTGAAGGTCTAAGAGACAAATGAATTATGATTTAAAGTGAGGCAAAGATCACAGTTTCAGAAAGAATAATCCAGAGAAAAGTATGATCGTAGAAAGTAGATGTGAGATAGTCAGTGGGAGAGTTAAAGTCTAGGACAAGAATGATTTTAAATAGTTATATGGTGATGACTATTGGTTCTTGTCTCTTTGTTTAAGGTAAATATGACCATTGTGGCACATGATGATGTTGAATGCCTGCATTTTTATTTATAATAAACGTGAGAGTAGTAGCACATGATGATGATGAATTTTTGTCTTTATGTTTAAAGGACATGTGAGAGCTGTAGACCATGATGATGATTAATGTTTGTCTGTATCTTTATAGTACATGGGAGAGCTGTAGAACATGATGATGATTAATGTTTGCCTGTATATTTATAGTAAATGAGAGAGTAGTAGCACATGATGACGATTAATGTTTGTCTGTATGTTTATAGTAAATGAGAGAGTAGTAGTACATGATGATGAATGATTGTTTGTATGTTTAAAGTACATGTGAGAGTAGTAGTACATGATGATGAATGATTGTTTGTATGTTTAAGTTCATGTGATAAAAGTACATGATGATGAATGATTGTTTGTATGTTTAAAGTACATGTGAGAGTAGTAGTACATGATGATGAATGATTGTTTGTATGTTTAAAGTACATGTGAGAGTAGTAGTACATGATGATAAATGATTGTTTGTATGTTTAAAGTACATGTGAGAGTAGTAGTACATGTTGATGAATGATTGTTTGTATGTTTAAAGTACATGTGATAGTAGTACATGATGATGAATGATTGTTTGTATGTTTAAAGTACATGTGAGAGTAGTAGTACATGATGATGAATGATTGTTTGTATGTTCAAAGTACATGTGAGAGTAGTAGTACATGATGATGAATGATTGTTTGTATGTTTAAAGTACATGTGAGAGTAGTAGTACATGATAATGAATGATTGTATGTTTAAAGTACATGTGAGAGTAGTAGTACATGATGATGAATGATTGTTTGTATGTTTAAAGTACATGTGAGAGTAGTAGTACATGATGATGAATGATTGTTTGTATGTTTAAAGTACATGTGAGAGTAGTAGTACATGATGATAAATGATTGTTTGTATGTTTAAAGTACATGTGAGAGTAGTAGTACATGTTGATGAATGATTGTTTGTATGTTTAAAGTACATGTGATAGTAGTACATGATGATGAATGATTGTTTGTATGTTTAAAGTACATGTGAGAGTAGTAGTACATGATGATGAATGATTGTTTGTATGTTTAAAGTACATGTGAGAGTAGTAGTACATGATGATGAATGATTATTTGTATGTTTAAAGTACATGTGATAGTAGTACATGATGATGAATGATTGTTTGTATGTTTAAAGTACATGTGAGAGTAGTAGTACATGATGATGAATGATTGTTTGTATGATGTAAGAGTAGTAGCACATAATGATGATGAATAAGTGTCTGTATGTTTAATGTACATATGAGAGTAGTAGTACATGATGATGATGATTGTTTGTCTGTATGTTTAAAGTACATGTGAAAGTAGTAGCACGTGATGATAATGAATGATTGTCTGTATGCTCAAAGTACACATGAGAGTAGTAGCACATGATGATAATGAATGATTGTCTGTGTGTTTAAAGTACATGTTAGAGTAGTAGCATATCTAGATAATGAATGATTGTCTGTATGCTTAAAGTACATGTTAGAGTAGTAGCACATGCTGATAATGAATGATTGTCTGCATGTTTAAAGTACATGTTAGAGTAGTAGTACATGATGATGATGAATAATTATCTGTATGTTTAAAGTACATGTGAGAGTAGTAGCACATGATGATAATGAATGATTATGTGTATGTTTAAAGTACATGTGAGAGTAGTAGCACATGATGATAATGAATGATTATCTGTATGTTTAAAGTACTATTGAGAGTAGTAGTACATGATGATGATTGTCTGTATGTTTAAAGTACATGTGAGAGTAGTAGTACATGATGATGAATTATTGTCTGTATGTTCAAAGTACGCATGGGAGTAGTATGTGATGATGAATGATTGTTTGTATGTTTAAAGTACACGTGATAGTAGTACATGATGATGAATGATTGTTTGTATGTTTAAAGTACATGTGAGAGTAGTAGTACATGATGATAAATGATTGTTTGTATGATAAAGGTACATGTAAGAGTAGTAGCACATGATGATGATGAATAATTGTCTGTATGTTTAATGTACATATGAGAGTATTAGTACATGAGGATGATGAATGATTGTCTGTATGTTTAAAGTACATGTGAGATTAGTAGCACATGATGATGATTGTTTGCCTGTGTGTTTAAAGTACATGTGAGAGTAGTAGCATGTGATGATGATGAATGAATGTCTGTATGCTTAAAGTACATGTGAGAATAGTAGCACATGATGATAGTGAATGATTGTCTGTGTGTTTAAAGTACATGTTAGAGTAGTAGCACATGATGATAATGAATAATTGTTTGTATGTTTAAAGTACATGTGAGAGTAGTAGCACATGATGATAATGAATAATTGTTTGTATGTTTAAAGTACATGTGAGAGTAGTAGCACATGATGATAATGAATGATTGTCTGTATGTTTAGAGTACACGTTAGAGTAGTAGCACATGATGATAATGTGTGTTTAAGTACTGTCGTATGTTTTATAGATAGGCCTTATATTTTTATGGTCCCATTTGAGCAGAGGTGATATAGTGAAATCTAGGTGAGAGAAAGGTGTGAGAAATAGTCCTGTTTACGAGGAGTACAGGTGTAGGAGAAAAATACTGTCTTGGATTGAGTAATTACTCAACCCAACCTTTCTAGTACGACACACTTAGATGGAGAAGTATTTTCTCATTTGATACTGATTCAAATACATTATCCTCTCGTACGCACACACAAACACTTTTGTGACATAAATACGTACATACGTAGAAACGAACAGGTAAACTATGGGGTCACATATAATTATATGGCAGGGGAGGGTTTTGACCAAAACCAAAAGCTTAAGGTTAATTAAGTTTATTATATCCTTAGAAAATAGATTACAACGTCAATACATCATTTTCATTTCATCAGTGAATTATAGTTACATAAGAGAAAAATATATATACTCTCATAGACCCTCCCTCTGGTATGGAAAAACAAGGAATGATCCAACCCGAGGTTGTTTACCCAAAAGATCAAACAAATGATTAACAATGGGAGTGGGGGGGGGTAAGTCAGGACGGGTATACGGTATGTCCTTAACTTAGCTATCCCGTAGGCCTTCAGACTTAGTAAGAGATAGATAAAAAGGTGTTATATTAGTAGTAAACTTAAAAAAATAAATTCTTTCGTTCCGTTTTACTCTCTACATTCATACAGTGAGCTTACTACAATCAGGCTCACCCCTCTTTCGGCTGCATACATCCATGGTATTAATCAAACACAGTGTCTTTAAGACTATTATATGTCTTGTTATTTGTCCAGTTCAGCCCTAGAAAACTCCGTCTAGGCAACTGCTATTTTCTCTCGGAGATTTCGCTGAATTATATTTTTCCTGGCGGGTATTCCTCTTCGAACTGCAGGTATTTAATTGGGGATACGTTTTTTTTCTTCTAGGATTCTGTCGTAGTAAATGGGAAATATTTCAAACAGCAGAATGTTACTCATAGGCTGTTCTCGGAAAGAAATAGCCATAAATGTTCTCTGTAGAAGTTGGTGGTAGGAAAATGTTTACTGTCATATGGGTTCGATTAAGTAAATTTGTGCTGTAAGTTCTGCCTCATCAGGCCAGGGAACTTTATATGATTTAATATAATATAGAAAAATCTTCTGGCATTGTCCCATTCCAGTTTTAACAGTCAACACAATTTAACATTGAGAAGGTGGACCTATAAGGGTCTCCAACATCAGATTTTTTCTGTCAATGTTTGAATGTTTAGGAACCTATAATTTAGGATGCCGTAAGCCATCTGAACATGAGACTCTATTCTATTTTAAAAAAATCGTTGGATCGCAAAAGGTATCAACACATGTATAAAAGAGAATACAGCTAACAGGTAATTCACTACAATTTAATATTCTAACACCCTCCTTTTAGGTAAGACCTGTAAAAAATCACTCTGGTATTTAATTATTTATATTAAAAGAACTACACGAGTGACTAGCTAATGTATCGCTTTTGAACACTAGCTATGAGCAGTTAAATTACTCAAAATTTAGAGAATAGAAATATGGTTATTAAACAATTACGATCCCTAGTGTTTTATAATTATGTTACACATCTATGTCTCGGGAAATACGGATAGTTACATTCTTGGATTTACATCTGGAAAACTTTACTTATGAGGTTATTTAATAAGTTTAAATTAATCAATAAATCCAGTGAAATAAAATGAAGAAACTAAACTACTGAATCACTCAAGACTAATATATTTTACCGCAGCACACAGAATGAATTCAGACTCCAATATAGAAGAAATCCAAAAGAAATCTTGTTAGATTCCAATATAAGCTAGGCACTTCTTCAACTCTCTGGCGCGAATGATAACTGCATTTTTCAGCGATACCAATATGTAGTTAGTGAATGAAAAATAATAGCCGCCTGTGATATTTCTTGCCTTTCTTGATTCTAGGGAACTATTTCGACTGGGCCCACCTATCAAAGCTCTTTTTCACACTATTATTGCTAGACTTTCCCCGCTTCTCCTCGTCCAGCAGAGATTTCTAACCTTCTAGACCAGTTTGCGTTAACTTGTTAACCATAGGTGTTAAAACTCTGCTTCGTTCTTAGAGACTACGCAGTCTTTGATAACTGACCGCTTGCCCGTTGAATTGGCAACGCCTTCTTGACGGGATGACAGAAAGGGGTAGAAAAATAGCTTATTTTAATCACTTGAGAGATAAGACAGTAGGCATGGCTAAACTAAAATTAAGACAAAGCGAATCTCATGGCTGCCTGCATGATAACTATTGCATACTAATTAGCACACGTGGGGAAATCCACGTGGAAACCACGTTTGCAATTTAATTCCAACATAAATCCAGGGCCCCCCTATGCTATTTAAGGGTACTACCATTATCATCTGACAATTCAGGGACAGCTTATATTTTCCATCCGTCACAAGTACATGTTAGAGTAGTAGCACATGAGGATAATGAATGATTGTCTGTGTGTTTAAAGTACATGTGAGAGTAGTTGCACATGATGATTATGAATGATTGTCTGTATGTTTAAAGTACATGTGAGAGTAGTAGCACATGATGATGACGAATGATTGTCTGTGTGTTTAATGTACATATGAGTATAGTAGCACATGCTGATGATTGTTTGTCTGTATGTTTAAAGTACATGTGGAAGTAGAAGTACATGATTATGATAAATGTTTGTCTGCGTATTTATATTAAATGAGTGAGAAGAAGCACGAATGTTGGTGTCAGAACCTTCTTTACTCGAGTGGGGATAGGTGCTAGCTGGCTACCCCCCACTGGTAGCGCTTTACCACTGTCGTGTTGGATTTACTATAAGAAATACTGACACGTGTACACAAGAAAACAACCACATGCAATTTGGTGAAGTAAACATCACATATTGCATGACGAAATCAGCAGCCCGCATGTGCCAACTTCCCTAAGACTCAATAACAACATCAACAAGCAGAAGAAATGTGCCTAACTACCAGGAACCTTGAACAACCAACTTGCTGACACGTAAAGTCAGGCACACGAATGCTAGCCCTGACAAGGACTACCACGAACCTTGACCTACCAAACTTGCACCCATCAAAGACACCTGCTCCTCCAGGAGCACAAGCTGTCTATTCTACACCTGTGAACACCAGACTGTAATATGTCTAAAAACTCGGTCTGCTAATCTCTAGCTTCTTGCACTGACCATCTTGGCCACAGCACAATAAGAAAAGCAGAAACTAATAAAAGCCTGCATTTTCAGAACACTTTCTCAAAACACACACCTAATTACGCCGGTAGCAATATTACCTAAATACGGCAACGCGCCAACAACGTGACCTACTTAACCAAACCAGGTCACTATATCTCTCTCTCATGCCTTACTACATTTCACCCTTTTCACATCTGACCAGTCTTCACCACCACTTCGTTCACAACAACTCAGTCATGCCCATGAACTTAACATCAGTGCTTACTGCTACTATTAATTACATTCGTGCCGACAGTCAAACTTAACATTCACTCACTTCAACTCAAATAGTTCATAAGATCCACCCCTCCCTTTCCAAGTGAAAAAGTTTTTCACTGGATGAGTGGTAGATATCAGGAACACAACCATCCAAAACCTAAAATTACATGTGTGGGCAAAATCTATTGCATAAGTTTGGGACACATGCCATCTGCAAGTAATCAATCATAACATGCTGAAAAAATTACAATAGAAATGAGTTGCTAGGAAAATACAACAGCAACTGTTTGGCAATAATGATGAAACTCTAATTTCACACAAAAAAAGGTGATAGACATTACATCAATTTCATCAAATTCTAACATTCATTCATAACCCTCCACTCCCAAAGGAGCATAGGTCTTCAACAAACACATGCCAAGTTCTTTCCATGTTCTCCTCATCATTTTCACCTGTTTCCAGCTCTCTTCTCCATGTGCTTCTTTGTCTACCTCTGCCTCTCTTGTCCTGGGGGTTCCAGAACAAGGATTGCCTTGTAATGCTATCAGCAGGCCTCCTCTGTGTGTGTCCTATCTATTGCCATCATCTTCTTCTCAACTCTTGTTCCACTGACACTTGTCTAGTTCTTGTCCACAGTTCCACGTTAGTAACCTTGTCATACCATTTTAATCCTTCTATTCTACAAGCACCCATTTATGAAAGTCTGTTGCTTTCTGGTTGTTGTCTTTGTTGTTCTCCATGTCTCAGAGCCATACAATAGGACTGACTTCACATTTGAGTTGAAGATTCTTATTTTCCTGTTGGATCCGATTTCTCTTGATCTCCATATATTTCCCAATGCAATGAAAGCTCCTCTTGCCTTTTGTACTGTCTGTCCCTTCAACTTTGTCTATATTGCTGCCAAGATACGTGTATGATTCTACATCTTGTATTGGTGTTTCTTCACGTTCAACCCTATTATAATTACCTGCATTTATTCCCATTATTTTTGTCCTTTCCTTGTGTATTTTCAGACCCGATTGCTGTGACCTCTCATCATGTGTTTTCAATTTTTCCTGCATCTGATTACGGTTATGGGACAGAAGAGCCAAGTCATCAGCAAAATCCAGATCATCCAACTGCTTAGTCAGAGTCCACTGGATTCCATTTCAGTTGTGTGTTGTCGATGGTCTCATAACCCAGTCTATTGCTAGTAAGAAGAGAAATGGAGACAAGAGGCATCCCTGTCACACTCCTGTTCTTATCCCAAATGGTTCTGTAAGCTGTCCTTCATGAAGAACTATGCATGTCATGTCTTCATATGTTTTCTTTATTAAATTAATGATCTTCAGGGGAACTCCCTAATGCCACATCAATTTCCAAAGTGATTCTCTGGACTCTACACTGTCAAATGCTTTTTCGTAGTCCACAAATCCGATGTATAGTGGTGAATTCCATTTCAGACTTTGTTCAACTATTATTCTCAAAGTGGCTATCTGGTCTGTACAGGACCTGTGTCACAGCGCAATTTTGCGGTGGTGAAAAATTAGAGTGGCTACACTGTTAACGCTGAGTTTCGGCAACCCTGAGATAACTTGATTGCTCAGGTCAGGTGACCGGACGGGAAGCAGGATTTTTTTGGCGCCAAGATAGGCAGTGATTGTTTAGTCAGGTCCGAGAGCGGACATACTGAGTCTTTCCCTGCCCTGCAGTTGGCTGAGAAGAGTGTGCCAGGAGTTTCATATTTTGAGTTTTGCTTTCCTGTGGAGTATTTGGTGTGTAGTGTGTAATTCTAGTTTGAGATGTTAACTAGTGTCAGTTTTCTACATACCGCAGAGTTTACGTTGTCCAGTTTTGGAGGTCTGTTCCTTGTTATAAAGTAGGGCCGCTACGGTGAGCGGTGCTCTAGTCATTGCTAATACTAGGCCACCATATTGTGTTATATGGGGTTATTAGCCAAATCTATTAAGAGAAGTTTGCTCTGGCATGTATTTATGTGTCTTTATATATGTCATATATTTGTAGCCATAAGTGCATTCGATCATTAAGGGAAATTCCTGTTAAAGGTGTTATTTCTTATTGTCATCATTATATGTGGTGGTTGTACATTTAGAAGGACAAGCCTTGTTTATCATTAGTGGTGGTGTGTTTTGCAAATCCACAGCATATATTGCTCATGATAGTTGAGGACTGCGTCCGGTTTTTTTGGGTGAGCCTAAAGGCCGTAGGGCCAGTATTTTACAGTAATACGGTATATGATATTTGACAGCTGGGTGGCTCAGTTATTATTCAAAGGCCATGGGGGCCTAGAAGTTATGCACACAGAGTGATAGAAGGTAATAGGAGCAGTTATTTTGGTTTCCCAGTGTTCACAAAGTGTGTTTGCTAGAGGTTAACGTTTGTGCAGTGAACTGTTTACGGTCAAGTGACCTCGGTAACGCTAGTAACCTAGTTAGTCAACAGTGGTGTTGTTAAGTTCAGAGAGTATGGGACAGTGTGTTGGTCATTAAGTTGCAAGTTAGTTTTGGTGCTACAGTGGCAATTAATAGTAGAATTTGTGTCAGTGATAGAATTAAGTTTCAGCTTGAGTCTGCCTTGTCAGTTTGAGGGGTCGCAAGATAGCTTTGTGGTGTAGTGATAGTGATCCAGGTGGAGCAGTGGAGTTTGAGGTGTCAGTACTATCTGTTATAGATTGTCCCAGGCAGCAAATGGGTGCCAGATGGGAGATAGTTCGGTCAAACTCGGTATACGGTGGAATGAAGTTGTTGGTAGGAACTGGTAGATGGTAAGGAGATCAATAGGGGTAGAGGTATCTCAGGTTATGTGGTAATCCTCTTGGTTGGACATCTTGTTTGTCGGGACTTCAACAAGGGGCCCATCCAGTGGGTGCCCTCCAACGCCTCTGATGTGACCGTACTTCAGCGAGGGGCCCTCCAGTGGATGCCCTCCAATGCCTCTGACATGACAGTACTTCACCAGACTGTTGGACTGCTGTAGTGTAGTACTATGGAGTGAACATTGTGACACTCTTCCATATCATAGTGCCAAAAGACAGTACGTTAGAATCAAGCACATAGACATGTAAGCTGGTTGATTAGAACTTTCGTGTGAACTTTCATGGAAACATTCAGTCATTACTGTATTGTGGACAGTGCTGTGATAGCACCATGTAGAACAGTTTATTCACCTTGTTAGTGGTGACAGTACGGTGCCAAAGGACATTAATGTATTTGCTGGCACACAGACTTATGTAAAAGTCTGATTTTTAGGATCTATATTGTGCGGTTGGATGTTACATGTGTGAGTTACGTTTGTTCTGTCTGCATTTTCATCACCAGTACTGAGGAGTTACATGGTCAAGCATCGCTGGAGTGTCAGTTAAGTTTTTTTTGTTGTTTGTAAATCTTTGTATGATGTGTTATATTTATGTTTCTTGTTTTTCCTCTAAATTCTAAATTTTCTTTTTTGTCTATCCACCTGATACTTACTATTTATCGTACAGTCTGATCTTTTAGAGTAGAGGGATAGTTCTGTTTCTTCATCTGCTTCTTGAAGCTTGCTTAGTGGTTTGTTGTTGTTTTTCTTTCCTTTTGTTTTGTTCTTTTTCCCCACTTTCTTTGTAGAACGTAGTCTATATGGTGTTAGTTAGTTAGGTGGGATCTTTCACTCTATTTCCTATTACTTGGGGTCATTGATATTGTTTACAGAGTAAAGCATTGATATGTTTTTTGGTTAGTATTGGTTATATGTTATTTAGTTTCTTTTGATTTGAGTGATTTGATAGTGGCTAGTGAAGGAGATAGCTCTCAGAACTTCATCGTTGTTTAGTCCACTGGATTTAAGGTTATATTTGTGTTTAAGGGTGGACAGGGGCGAGTTTAATTCATTCTGTTCCTACTTGTTGGAAGAGATTGAATTAGACTGATTTCTTTCTAGGGTGTGGCTGTGTATGTTTAGTGGTGGAGTAAGGCAGATGGGTTTCCTGCGACTGCCCTACTTAATAATCCAAGCCCTGTTGGTGTTAGGTGTATCAGTGTAGTTAGTATTTACATTGTCTTGCACATTCAGTAATTCTTTTGTTGTGTTTAAGTGGTGTGTTTTCTCATTCCATCTTGCTATCTTGTAAATACTTTTACGGGTATCCCTTGTTTTCGTTCGTTTGCAGTCATGCATTGTATATACTAATCTACCTCTGCTCAACTGTGTCTATCATCTTATTCCTCGTTACTGGGATTTTTGTTTTTGTAGTGTTTAGTGGGTGTCTTTTCATCTGTGTAGTGCTCATTTTGCCAATGTAGACATTTATATAAGATAGATTATTAAGAATTGAATTAGTATCTGAGTACAGCACCAAAGTGGGTGCCAGTAACAGACTTTGGTGTAAAAGCTGATTTAGTGTCAAGTTGGTACAGTGGTGTCATAGCACCAGGAAGTATCATCAAATGTAGTTAGACAACTGTCAACTATTGTAAGGGTCTTTGAGTTTATCACAAAGACTAAGTGGTCGGAAGGACCAAATTTTCAGAGTACAGAGACTGGAGTGAAGTGGCAAAGTAAGACTATAGTTATACAATAAGAGGTAAAGTGGAGTATGTGTATACAGTGAGAGGTGAGGTGTTATATACTTACATGCACAGATATTTGTAAATGTGAGAAGTGATATTGACATTTACTATCATTACTGCATACTGTGTAAGCAGAGAGTTATCGGGTAATAGAAGTGAAGTGTTTACAGTACATACGATTGAGTAGTGCATGGTAAAAATCTATAGCAAAGATAATAGTGAGCATTCTGAGTGTACATCATGGACCTACAGGGTTTCATACAGATAGGCAAAGAATGTGGGTACACCCAGAAAGAACTCATGGATTTTGCTGAAGCGAAATTTTATTCAGTTGAGAATCAAAAAGCGAAAGATGGAAAGAAATTTCTCAGAACTCCTTGATAATGAGCAAGGTCAAGCATCAGAAATGATAACCACTAGCACAGAAGATGAAACAAATGGTGATGAAGATGACATAAAGATGGAAGAACTGAAGGCAGAACGAGAAAATCAAGATGGGCAAAGCAGCAGGGCATGATGGTATAACACCAGACGCTTGACCAATGTTGACAGATGGAGAGTGATGGCATGGCTGCAGGATGATGTAGGGCTGCGAGAAGTTGCTAGGAGATTAGGAGTTGCCCACTGTCATACAAACTCTGCGTGATCGTTATAATGTAACCGGCAGTGTCGCAGAACAACGCAGGTCAGGACGTTCAAGGTCTACCACAAGACGGCAAGACACACTGAGCCATGGCTAAAATGGTAAATGTTACAAACATACCTATTGCCCGTTCCTTCTGAAAAGTGGGTGACATGTGTTCACTATAGTCAAGACTTGCACGTGAAAAGCAAATTTCAGCAATGTTATCAACAGGCTTTGCCATAGGAAGCATTTTCAAACATGCTTTATTTCCCTTTCCACCACGTACATTTGATTGACCTTGGAGGTACACACACGTAACACAGATTTGATTTATTGTCAGATTAACAAACATTGTTTAAGCATGCAACAAAATGCAGCAAAACTTTTTTGACTGAGTGTTCAGGTTTAAAAAAAAACAGCTTAGTTGAAATGACCTAAAAATTGAAAGTGGCCTTTAACTTTTTTTGAGCAGTATATTATAGACAGAAAGGGAGGCATCAAAGAAGAGTTAGCCACTCGAAAAGCAGCAGCTGGGAGACTTTTTCAGGCCATAAATCAAGGATTCCTCAGCAAGAGAGAGGTTATTAAGAAAACGAAGATGGCTGTATACTGCTCCACCTATGTCTATGGATGCGAGTCATGGGCAATGACTACAACCCATAAAAGCCAGATCCAAACCTCAGAAACGATGTATCTAAGGAAGGTGGTTGAAGTAACAAGAGACATGGTCCGCAACCAGACGATACATCAAAGCATAAAATCCCACCCTCTGCAGACCCAAGTAGAACAGTCCCAACTAAGATGGTTTGGCCATGTCTGCAGAATCATCCTTGAGAGATTAAAAGAGAACATAAAAGAATACATACTTACTTAGTCGTTCCCCTTCTACCGTGAGGTGTAGAGGTTTGGAAGAGGGAGTGCCAGACTATCCTATCCGCTGTCTTTCTCCTGGCCTGGTTCCATTCTAGTCCTCGGTCCTTCAAAGATTGTCTAATGTTGTCCTCCCAGCGGATTCTGTGTCGTCCTGGTGGTCTGGATCCCTGGCTCTTTGTTTCTCATGCTTGTTGTGGTAGCCAATCTCTTGTAAATTTCCCTTCTTAGGCAACTTGACCAGATAACCATCCTTCCATTCTGCTGGTATTCCCTCTCTCCCAGGCTTTACCAAGTAGTTGTATAATATCTCTGTAGAGGTATCAATATCTGTTTTGATGGCCTCTGCTTGAACGCAATCTGGACCAGCTGCTTTTCAATATTTCAGAAGCTTTATGGCTTTCTTTATTTCTTCTCTACTTGGTCGTTCACAGCTGATTTGTAGCTCCTCTTCTGCTGGCTGGATATCAATGGGATTAGTTGGAGCTGGTCTATTGAGAAGTTCCCTAAAATGTTCTATCCATCTCTTCATTTGTTCTTGTATATTACAAAGCAATTTTCCATTCTTACCTTTTATGAGGCCATTTGCTTGTTTATATTTCCCTGTTAGCTTCTTTGTGTTGTACAGGTCCCTCACATGTCCTTTAGCAAAAGCTTCCTCTGCTTCCCTTGCCAACTCTTCAATATACGGTACTTCCTCTTGTCTCTTTTAATGTTTCTTCTTACTTCTTTGTTTGCTTCTATGAACACTTCATGAGCCTTGGCTTTGGAGCTTCTGGTTTTGCTTATGTTTAAATCTGCTTTCTTGTTTTTCCTGTCTTCTATCTTGCTAATAGTTTCTGTTGTTGTCCATGCTTTGTGCTGATGTTCTCTTTTTCTCAGTACTTCTTCACATATCTCGTTGTTGCCAGTGATTTTCCATTATCTGCTTCATCTTCCAGCTGTTGGAGTACTTGGTATTTGTTGGATTCTGTGACTGAAAATTGTTCTCGTATTTCCTGATTTCTTAAATATCCCTCATTATACTATAACATCGACAACACACAACAGAAATGGAATCCAGTGGACTCTGACTAAGCAGTTGGATGATCTGGATTTTGCTGATGACTTGGCTCTTTTGTCCCATAACCGTAATCAGATGCACGACAAATTGAAAACACTTGATGAGAGGTCACAGCAATTGGGTCTGAAAATACACAGGAAAAAGACAAAAATAATGAGAATAAATGCAGGTAATGATAACAGGGTTGAACTTGAAGAAACACCAACACAAGATGTAGAATCATACACATATCTTGGCAGTAATATAGACAAATTTGGAGGGACAGACAGCGATATCAAAATAAGAATACAAAAAGCAAGAGGAGCTTTTATTGCATTGGGAAATATATGGAGATAAAGAGAAATCGGATCCAACACGAAAATAAGAATCTTCAACTTAAATGTGAAGTCAATCCTATTATATGGCTCGGAGACATGGAGAACAACAAAGACTTTCATAAATGGGTGCTTGCGTAGAATAGAGGGATTAAAATGGTATGATAAGGTTACCAACGTGGAACTGAAGACAAGAACTAGACAAGTGCCAGTGGAACAAGAGATGAGAAGAAGATGATGGCAATGGAAACCTGTTGATAGCATTACAAGGCAGTCCTTGTTCTGGAACCCCCAGGGCAAGAGAGGCAGAGGTAGGCCAAGAAGCACAACTAAAGTCTGGAATGGAATTCACCACATACATTTGGATTTGTTGGACTATGAAAAGATATTAACACCCGCATTTGACAGCATTTTTTGACAGAGAATCACTTTGGAAATGATGAGGGCATTATGGGAGTTTCCTATTGAAGATCATTAACTGTAATAAGAAGAACCTATGAAGACATGACTTGTTAGAGTTCTTTGGGGAGCATGAAAGGACAAACTTACAACAACCCGTTTAGGATTAAAAGGGGAGTGAGACCTTGGATGCCTTCTTGTCTCCATTTCCTTTTCTTATTAGCAATTAAATTGGGTATTTGAAAAAACTTGATTTAACATCACACAAACCAGAAGATGGAATCCAGTGGTGTAATCTGACTAAAACATGCATTGATGATGTCTGGATTTTGATATTGATGCTTGGCTCTTCTGTCCATCATAACCATAACCAGATGCAAAAGAAAATGAAAAGTTCTTGATGAGAAGTTCACAACAAAGGGGGTCTAAAAAAATAGACTGGGATTAAGACAAAGATAAGACAAAGATTAAGAGAATAAATGCCAGATAATGATAACCAAGGGTTGAAATTGATAGAAAACACCAATACAAGATGTAGGGATTGTACACATATCTTGCAGATGTTCAGAATCGTTACACATATCTGGCAGATGTAGAATGGTACACATATCCATTGGCAGCAATAATAGACAAAGTTTGAGGGTATCACGACAGTGAATAAATCAAAATAAAGGAATATCAAAAAGCAAGAGGAGAGCTATTCATTAGCATTGAGGTTAAACACTCTAAGGCGTAGTCTAAGATGAGAATCAGATCCAACATGTAAATTACTGCAATACTTTCACCGCAAATGTGATAAAAGCTCTCATCCCCTATCTTGAGTAATGGACGTCTTGATACAATAGTGGATGAACATACAAAAGACAACAACCTAAAAAGCTTATAGAACTTTTCATAAACGGAGTGCTTGCGTAGAACTAGCTGAAGTACGATTAAAATGGTATATGACAAGTGTTACCACAAACAGCGTGGACAACTAAGAGGACAAGAAACTAGTACAAAGTGCCAGTGTAACAAAGAAGATGTAAGTAGGAAGAGAAGTGACGATGGCTGAGATGGATAGGACACACACTAGGAAACCTGTTTGCTTAGCATTACAAGGCTAGTCCTTGTTTCTGGAATCCTCGGGACAGAGATGGCAGAGGTAGACCAAGGAACACTATGGAGAAGAGAACTGGAATCAGAGGATGCGAAAGATGATGAATAAAACATGGAAAGAATTGAGCAGATGGCACAGGAACAGGAAGACATGGGCATGGGTTTTTTTGAAGGACCTATCTATGTCCTTGGGGAGCTAAAGGATATTGATTGATGGATTCTTTATGACTTTTGTGAGCTACCTGTTCATGTAAATGCGTGTCCATAACATTACACTTGTAATAAGGTTTATTTCCTGTATGCGCATTTCTTTTATGATAGATAAGACTTGCTCCAATTGCTTCACATAATCTAATATCTTGATGATAAATCCTATGGCATAGGCACAAGCCAAAGTAAACAAAGTTTATGTAGAAAACTGATCTGAGTCAGTTATTCCTAGTAGCAACATTGACGGCTGCGAGACTTGGGGACACTCAATACAAAACAGTTGCAAAAAAAGATTACATCATTCAAAATGAAATGCTAAGTCAGAAAGGATGATTGAGAAAATACTGGGACTGAAAAAAAAGACCAACAGTGAAGTATGCACTCACTACAAACATCACACTGGTACATTCACGGCTCCTAAAATACCATCCTGTATAAGTTTTCTGAATTTATCGGTTCATATAGTAGTTGACCTGTAGTCTGGAAAAAAACAGTGATGGAAGGATGGTCCTACTCCACAAACAGGGGACACTTATCGACTAGGACGACGTTTTACCCAGTTTCCATCACAGTTGAGTGCTGATTCTTTCTTATGGCAATCAAGTACTTGCTGTTGATATATAAGAATGCTATGCCTCCATCTCAAAGCAGTCAATATGTAAGGTTTCGTTCTTGCCTGCCAATACGTTATTTTGTTGATTCTTTATATTACAGTGCTAGACATTACAGAAGGCTACTTTTGAGATTAAAATGCTTGCTTCCACAAACATCACATGTAAGGCTTTCTCCTGCATGTATTTTTTTTATGACAATGTAGATTACTACTTGGTTAAATGCTTGCTCCACAAACTCAAATGTAAGGCTTGCTCCTGCATGTATTTTTATAAGACATTGTAGATTACAACTCTGAGTATATGCTGCTCCACACACATCACATTGTAAGGCTTCGTTCATGTGGTGTTTTTTTATGACCTTGTAGACTAAACTCTCTGAGTAAATGCTGCTCTCACAACCATCACACTTGTAAGGCTTCTCTTCTGGTCATGTATTCTTTTATGTTTTTGTAGACTACTGCTATAATGAGTTAAATGGTGCATCACAGACCATCACACTTGTAAGCCTGGCTCTCCTGTATGTATTACTTTATGAATCCTTGTAGATAATCCCAATTGAGTAAAATGCTGCTCCACAAACTTACACTTGTACGGCTTCTCTCCTGTATGTATTTCTTTTATGATGTTGAAGATCATACTCTCTAGGTAAATGGTGCTCAACAACAGCAACTGTGACTGCTTCTCTCCTGTATGTATTTGTTTATGGAATCCTTGTAGGATACCATGCTCTGAGTGTAAATGATGTCACCACAAACAGGCACATTGTAAGGCTTTCTCTTTGTATGTATTTTTTATGATCTTGTAGACTACTCTCTGAGTAAATACTGCTCACACCAAACATCACACTTTGTAAGGCTCTCTCCCAACAACCCTCGTCATGCTCCCTTCATTTTATCCCGGATCCTGTTCGCCATTATGATATGAGTAAAAAAAATGCTGCAACAAACATTTCATGGTTAAGGATTCCTCTGTATGTAATACTTTTCTGATCTTGTAGACTAACTCTCCTTAGTAAATGCTGCTCCACAAACATCACACTTGTAAGGCTTCTCTCCTGTATGTATTCTTTTATGTTTTTTGTAGATTAACTCACACTTAGTAATGCTGCTCACACAGAACATCACACTATGTAAGGCTTATCTCCTGTGTGTATTCTGTTTTATGATTTTCGAAGATTAGACTCTCTGCCAGATAAAATGCTGCTCCACTAGAACATCACACGTGTAAAGAATTCTCTCCTGTATGTATTCTATAATGGATCGTTGTAGGTTATGCTATTGAAGATAAATGCTGCTCCGCAAACATCAAACGTGTAAGGCTTCTCTCCTGTATGTTTTCTTTTATGCTTAGTAGTTTTACCTGTCGGAGTAAATGCAACTCCACAAAACCTCACTTGTGTAAAGGATTCTCGTCTGTAGTTTTTTTTAATGACATTCGTATGTGACCTGTCACTGAGTGAAATTGCTACTCCACAGACATCACACATGTAAGGGCTTCTGTCCTGTATGTATTCTTTTTGTTGCAGTAGGTTATCTTTTGACAGAAATATGATATGCACCATAATGTCACACTTGAAGTGATTTGTCTTTCTCTATATTCTTGTGAGACTGAGTGCTTAAATAACTGCAAAGCACCAACAGCTCTGTCAGTCACACGAAGCTGAAACATTTATCTCACTTGGCATGAAATGGTGTTTAATACAATTTATGTTACGACTTGATTTTTACAAACTGATGTTATTACTGTGTTTGGTTGTTATACATTGTAGTTGTTCCTTTCCTGACTGTTGATGAGGTTTAACTGATGCATCATTACAAGTGAGTCCAGGTTGTGTTACTTCTCTTGCTACATCAGTAAAAAGTGGCATCTCCAATCTTGATTCACTGCTTCATTCAGGTTTTTTAGACGTCTGGGTAAACATTCTGAAGAACACTGCATGTACTGATCAAACTCCCAGCCGATCCATCTCTGTTGTAATGTGTCATATGGGTATCCAGGGAAATTCTAAGTTGCGTAGAAATGGAGTGTTGCACAGGTGACAAGAATAAACACCTGTAATATAAAAAATAATGAGGCAAAGATAATAATTGAATTGCATGTTGATGCACATGTTTAGTTTAAATTTCGTTTAGCAAATGTAGTAATCAAACACATAAGCACAATTTCCTGATAATTATGGGTTGTTTTTCAGGATCAATTCATTGCTATCCAGGCCACCCATTGGTGCGAGTCTCATGAGCACATGCTGAAGTGTTTGAATGCTTATTGTACTGTCAGATATTTATTGCTTATACTTGTCGGATGTTATCCTCTTCTTACGTCATACCTGTTGTCTTTTGTCTGGTGCACATTCCCAGCTATCTTAGCCTTGTTGATTCATCTATTGCAGTGTTGTTTTCTAACAGATGCATCATTAACTGACCTCGGTATTCATCTCCCTTGTCAGACCAGTGTCTCAGCTATGGGTTACAAAGCTAGTTGTCGCACTCTTATTGCTGTGTGATACACTGAATGACTTGATACAGTAGATCACACAGCTTCTGAAGATCAAGGCACCTATAGGGCCAAAAACACTTGTTGGACGGGGGGCGGGATTCTTCTGGATGATCAGATTGCTTCCTGTTGTATCGCTCTTTTAAGTGTTTCCTATAATAGCAAGTTTAATTATATGTATGTAAAAAGATTTAATTCTCTAAGAAAGGCCACTCGTGCTTAGTATTAAATGTCATTTATGTGCAGGATATGAAGTATATAAACTTTGTCTGCCAAAATCATGTACTTAAATATTAACATTCGGTATTATATATACCTTTCTCATCTACAAATAAGCATAACTGTTGTGTCTTTCTGGCCTGTCCAAGAAGTTCAGTATTGACTGTATCTCAGTTTTAGTACTGCAGTTGTAACAATTTGCCTGAAACAAATTTTGATCAATCCTCGCATTTATTCACATCATCATTATTACTTTTTAGTTGCTCTAAGAGCCTAGGTCTTCAACAATTGTATGCCAACTCATCTTGTCGTATACTATCTGCTCAAAGGTGTCTCCATGATGTCTGCTGCCAACTCTCTTGTTAGTATACTATCGTCATGGGTCTTCCATGATGTCTGCAACTTCTCTTGTTGTTTATTATCGCGCAAGGTGTCTCATGATTTCTGCCTCTACTCATCTTGTTGTTTAGTATCAGCTCAAGTTGTCTACCATGATGTCTGCCAACTCTCTGTTGTATATTATAGGAGTTGGGGTCCTTTCTAATTGTACCAAAATAACCAATGAGGCTTAACACTTGGGAGCTTGGACCCAAGGAGCCACATCCAAAAAAAACATATTTTTGAAAATTGGTCATTGATCCTTGACGGCCCATATTGAATGTGTGTGGCTATTTATAGAAATTTCAGAGATGTTTTAAAACCATGATTTTTTCCACTTTATAGTAACATTTGTTCAATGCCAGTGCGATAAAATGTTTGGGAATGGATGGCCAATGAATAAATTAAAGCTTGATGATTACGATTTTAACACGTATTTAAACATAAAATGCTAAAAAAAATTGTGAATAATAAAATGCACAAAAAAATTTATTTAATTTTTGAATTGTCTTTTTTGAAGATTATTCTGCATCTGTGACATTGAGTGTTTGTGATTGTGTAAGTTTGATAGTTAAGTAACTCTAGTTGGGTCTGAGACTGCTTCTTTCATTAACTGGGGTTGAAGTTGTAGCTGTAGGCCTCTGCAAAGAGTCTTTGTCTGGATCGTTGATATTCCTTGACTGTGTGGTTATAATTGAGCAGGGATCAGGCATAGAGGTTCATTACATATCTGGGCAGTACATGCAAGTCTTGGCTTCTGTTCTGCAGTCCTTACACACTTTACAGTCTGGTTTGTACCTTGCCCTTTCATAATTTATAATGAAGTGGTGACTCTATACATTGTGTTGTTGTGACTGTGGTTTTGAAAGGTGTAAAATTGGGTTGAACGAATAGCAGGTTTCAATAAGAGTAGACTGACATCTGATCTTTGATTTGACATTTTTTTAGTAAGAGTTTAAGTTGGCAAGTGTTGTAGGTATGTGCATTTTGACCATGGCAGTCTGTTTAAACTAAGAAAATGATATAATGGCAGGTACCATTTATTGATCTGTGCGAGTTGGGGTAGCCTGCACCCATTGGGCTGAAGTGGCGTTCAAACTTCCATACTTTTGCTGTATTTTCTGCAAGCATGGGCCTCTGATTTTCTGTTGAATATTATTGAAAGTGTGGGTATTTTCCCTCAGGATTTCCTATTTTCTTGGTGGTATTAACATTATGGGGAGGGGTGGGACAGTAGATGTAAGGTTATCTCTATTTGTGTATGCCAGTATCTGCCAACGCACTTTAATCTTCTGTGGCACAATAAAGGGAATGTATGCCTTTTTTCAATTTGATTTGCTTTTCTTTCAGGGCTTCAGGAAATGTTCTATTTTCAGCTATGTTCCACACGCACCACTTGAATTTCTTTCAGCGCTTG
>JAMPIV010020001.1:592500-695567 GCA_024509875.1 Oreohelix idahoensis | reverse complement strand
GATTCTACAGAACTTAACTCAGATACTTCAGAAGGCATGTGCATCTAGCCATCACATAGAAACTTCAGAAGACCCTTCCACCATGTCATCACAAAGAACTTAACACAGAAACTTCAGAAGACACTTCCAACTCGACATAACATAGAACATAACACAGAACATAACATAGAGGCTTCAGAAGACACTTCCACCACGTCATCACATAGAACGCAACACGCAAACTTCAGAAGACACTTCTACGTCGACGTAACATATAACTTTACACAGAAAACACAGAAACTTCAGAAGACACTTCCAACTCGACATGACATAGAACATAACATAGAGACTTCAGAAGACACTTCCACCACGTCATCACATAGAACGTAGCACGCAAACTTCAGGAGACACTTCCACCTCGACGTAACACATAACTTAACACAGAAAACACAGAAACTTCAGAAGACACGTCCAACTCGACATAACATAGAACATAACATAGAAATTAACATAGAGACTTCAGAAGACACTTCCACCACGTCATCACATAGAACTTAACACACAAACTTCAGAAGACACTTTCATCTCGACGTAACATATAACTTAACACAGAAACTTCAGAAGACACTCCTCCTTTCCATCACAAAGGACTTAACATATAAACTTCAGAAGACACTTCCCCCTTTCCATCTGAAAGAACTCAACATGTAAGCTTGACAGAACACCCCAGCCTCGCATCACAAGAAACGTTAAAACAGAAACTTTAGAAGACAATTAACCTTTCTATCACAATGTGAGGGAGCACAAAAGTGAACTGCCAGCTACGGCATCTATATAAATTCTGAATACAAGCATAAGATCAGCAAATAGCTTAATGGTTGTTTTTTTAATCATTAGACACACCCGTAAGCCATGTGTCTTCAGTATATAAACACGTCAAGAAAAGCTCCCAAATCATGCACAACCTGGTCAAACTATTCTCGCCCGGTTTAAGCTGGTTCAGGGCAAATTGTGTAAGGTGTTTACACGATAAACTCTGGGGCAGAGATGAACAAACCAGGGCAAGTGGTGTTTTGGTGTTTCATTCGTGTAAACAGAATGTGCGTTAATACAAACCCGTGGTGCCATTTACTGGTGCAGGCTCTTATAAATAATCAATGCCTTCGATATTTATCTCGAGTAAAAGCAATATCACGCGGCGTTAGAGGCTGGTGTGATAAACAATAACCCTGGTTCATAACTTGTCAATACTTGGACATTTTGTCATACTCGAAGTATGACCCATCAAGAGTGGGACGACTGGGATATGTGGACGCGAGGCAGCAAGATAAGAGGCAATGTGACATAGTAATCTTATCTTGACTGAAAAATGACCCAATAACAGATTAAACGAGTCTTAGACTTGGACACTATCACCTTTACCCTTCAATCCTCTAAGGAACATAAGCTTTCATTAAACTCAGACAAACCATCTTGTACTTTGCCATCCGTTAAAGCTCTTTCTATAGCTTTTTTATCTCTTTCATGCCTGTTTCCTGTTTCATTGTTCATGTGTTTGTCTTTATCTATATCTTTTACCCTGTGGATCCAGAACAAGAACTGCCTTGCAATGTTATGAACAGGTTAGCTCAATTTGTGTCCAAATCAGTGCATTGATTCCTTCTTACTTCTCGGCTGGCTCTTGTCATCAGTACATTATTGCAGATATTGTGGTACCATTTCAGTCCTTCTATTCTATTCCGCAGTAGCGCAGTGGTTAGTGCACTGGCTTTCTAGCTTGGTGGTCATGGTTCGATCCCCAGTTGAGGTGGGTTTCTTTGGACCTCAAACCGTTCCGGGGTTGACCCAGAATTGGGTACCAGAGCAACTCTGGGAAGGTTAAGGCTGACCACATTCCCCCTAGTGTGCCATTGGTCAAGAAGATGTGGGCCTAACACTATATTCCTAATGTGCATCAATGGGCGTGTAACGAGATCCTTTACCTTCTATTCTACACAAACACCCATCTATGAAAATCTGTAATCTCGTGGTAATCCCAAAGCAGATACTGCTTAGGGGAGCGAAGTGTAAGAGACTTTACTATGCTAGGTCCAGCAGCGAGAGGTGGGTTCATCAGTTCACTTCCTCACTGCCTTTTCCTTCCTTAGCTCAAGAATAAAGTCGGGTACCCATTTGTAAATGGACAGACTGGAGCGCGTCGATACCGTGAATCGACCGGCACCTTTGCCTCGAGAGGCCAGCGTCCTACCACCCGGTCTATGAATCGAACGCTCTAATTTCGTGAGAGTCGTGTTTATTGTTCTCCATTGTTTTCGAGCCATGCAATAAGACTGTCTTAACATTGAAGCGGAACATTCTGATTGTTAGACTTATTAGAACGGTGAATTTCTGCTTTATTACTATCAAGACGCAAGTCTATGGGCCTGTGTCATTAACGTAATAGAAGAGAGGAAAGATAGAGAGATAGAGAGAGAAAGAGAGATAGAGGAAGAAAGAGAAAAAAATGTACAGATGTGCCTAATCAGACATTGCCATAAGGGAGGGAAGTGTTATAAATTTCAACATACTAGGTCTCAGCTTTAAGAGGTGGGGTTACTGGTTTCTGTCATCGCTGCCTTTGCTTTCCCTAACTGGACCAGAATCAGGTACCCAATTACAGCAGGGTATATTGGTACGTGGCGCTACCCAGTTTTGAACCCCGCAACTTTGCATTGAGAAGAAAGTGCTCTAACCACTCAGATGTTATTAATCAAATATAACTCGCAAGTTATGTCACGTGATGGCCTTCAAAGCAAGTATAAACTGCTTCTTAGACAGCGCGGACTACGCTAGTTTGGTCATGTCCGCCGCGTGGAAGATGGTTGCATCCCCAAAGGTAATTTCGACTGGCAGATGGCAAAAGAACAGTCGGGCGACAGCAGCTGATATTCAAAGATGAGTGCAAGAGAGACATGAAAGCGCTGGACATAAACCTAGCAACATGGGAGGATGAAGCTGCCGATCGCATCAAGTATTGATGCACCCTACGGAGCCACCTCAGATTGAGCGACAAGAAGCTCTCACAACAAGCAGAAGAGAAAAGAACACGCTGAAAGGAACACAGGGCCAAAAAAAAAGCAGCTGAGAACTTTCACCTCAGGGGCGCTTTCCCAGAGTCAGTTATGACTGAAGAGGTTTACTTATAACTCACAATAATAGAAAAAAAGAACATATGAATCAGTCAGAAGGAATAATATACAGGGCTATTTTGTCTTACACTGACCAGGAAAGAATATACAATGGAAACAAGAGTTATTTAAAAAGCTTTATTACGTACATACAAATTGTGTTATAATTTCGAAATTGTTACACTTCAAGACAAATTAATTTTTGGTGGTAGGTTTTTAAATACTGAAGCACATTAAAAACGCACTACCTGTATAATCCAGGAACAGAGTGTGAAATGTAAATATAAATGTTTACAAGTTTACATATTTGGAATCTTTATTCATTTTCCTATGAATCCATGCTGGTCATTAATTTGTACATTTGATTGTTATGAAATTCATTGCATTCTGTGCAGGCAAGGGAGAAAACCAAAAATGCAACCAATAAAAAAATTCATTCACACTATCCTCAGTATCTGGTATGTCTACCGTGTGCTTGCAAACAAGCTTGGCAGCGGCTCCGCATGGAACGTACAAGTCTCTGAAGGAAATTCCGGGGAATCAAGTCCCATTCACGTGTAAGAGCAGTTTCGAGCTGTTGCAGATTAGCTGAAGAACCTTGCCTGTAGACTCTGCGTCCAAGCTCGTCCCACAGATGTTCTATAGGGGACATGTCTGGTGATAGGGCAGGCCAATCAATCGTCACAATGTTCTGCTGCTGTAGATATTGCTCCGTAATGCATGCGGTGTGCGCACGTGCGTTATCCTGCTGGAGAAGCTACAAGTCTGGATAATTTGTGAACGCAGGAGCAACCAATGCATCCAGAACCTCATCATCTCGATATGTCACAGCATTAACATTTCCACGGAAGACGTGAAGAGGCAAGCGATGGTGAAAGCTGAATCCTCCCCAAATGTGAATACTGCCACCTCCAAATCGGTTGTGCTGACGAACACAGCAATCTGCAAAGCGCTGTCCACACCGTCGCCAAATCCGTATACGTCCATCAGCAAAGGATATGTTGAATCTGCTCTCGTCTGTGAATAGGACAGCATTCTACTGCAGTCTAGTCCATCTGACATGTTGCTCTGTCCATTGCAGGCGCTGAGCACATGTACTGGGTGTTTTGTCTCAACGGCTTTTTTATACCGAGTATACTGCCACAACGCGTACACATTTTCAGGTCATAGCTGTTGGGAATCGTGTTGCACGTGTAACTTTCATTGTTTTCATGTATTATGTACACAAACCCGTGGGTTGAATCATGCACTTTCCATTCCAGCAGCCATTCGCTCTCTACCTCATGACAAACACGGGGAAAATCCATTCCCACACTTTTTTTTTCCAGCTTCTCGGCATCAGTATATATAATAGTGGTGCGTTTTTAATGTGCTTCAGTATATTTTTTTCTGTCCTTCAGAGCAGATGTTGCGTTTTGTTGTTTGTTTGTTTCAAGAGCACTTCATGAATTATTTTGCTCCATTCCTGCTAAATAACACGTGACATCTGAGTTTGGTGCAATCAATATGTCTGAACGTTCTCGAGACACTGATATCTGTGAGTGTCAGAGTGAAAGCTCAGGTGCGCAAGATTATGGCTGATGGAGGATACGTTGAGAGGAAAAGGATTTTAGGAGAAAAGGGATTTCGAAGTGAGTGAGAGAGGAAGAGAGAAAGACAGAAAGTGAGAGACATAAAGAGAGAAGAGTGTTTAAAAAGCCTATATACAGGCAGAGTTTAAAATATGTGATTGAATTAGGAGTAAGGGAGGGAGGTTCGAATCACGAACAGGGTCGTCCTTAAAATGACTTGGCAGGCGGGTTGATTCTACATTCGGCCCCCCTTCCCCATAAAGAATCACACTTGTGTACGCCAGAGATAATTAAATAAAGAATGTTTATTGTTAAACATGGGATATTTTCGAAGAAAAAAAAATGGGAATTTTAGTTTAATCATAAAATAAATTATATTTATATTTAAACGTAAGGCAGGGGGTACATATATCGTAGCAGCAATATAGACAAAGTTGGAGGGACAGACAACGAAGTCAAAATAAGAATGCAAAAAGCAAGAGAATCTTTCACTGCATTTGGAAACAGGGAAATCAATAGAAATTAGGCCCAGCACACAAATGGGAATCTTCAATTCCAAATGTCAAGTCAGTCCTATTGTGTGGTTCTGAACCATGGAGAAAAGAAGAAAAACAACAATCCAACAAAGCTACATACTTTCATAAATGGTTGCTTATGTAGAATAGAAGCTTTAAAATGGAGATGAGAAGAAGACGATGGATAGGACACACATTGAGGAAACCTGTTGAGAGCATTACAAGGCAGTCCTTGTTCTGGAACCCCCAGGGTAAGAGAGGTAGAGGTAGACAAAGAAGCACATGGAGAAGAGAAGTGAAGACAGAGGTGAAAATGATGAGGAAAACGTGGAAAGAACTTGAGCTAATGGCACGTGACAGGAAGACTTGGCATGTGTTTGCTGAAGGTCTATGCTCCTCGGGGAGCTAATGGGTATTAACAGATTGATAGGGGTGGTTTGGAGAATAGTGCGTTAATCAGATAAAGCAAATGATTTTGAAACATGGGAGTAGTTAAAAAAAAAGTTAAATAAGGAAAGTTGATTGTTAAACATTGTGGTAGCTTAATCATTAAATAAATACAATTTGTTGTAAAATATGAGCGTAGAAAATCATCATTTATGTCCCCCAGTCCCTCCTCATCCCTAGACAGAGAACTGTTTTGGCATTCTTCTTGGGATTATAATGGTCCACTTGGGTCATGGTAACCCAGCCAACATCATTATACGGAGACCTGGAAAAACAGACTTGACATAATTATGTTACGGGGCGGGGGGGGGGGGGGGGGGGGGGGGGGGGGGGGGGGTGGGGGGGGGGGGGAAGAGGGGTGAACTTGGCATGAACCGAAAACATATGATAGAGAGTTAAAAGGTAAACACCAGGTAGGGAATCCTTCTGTATTCTTTCTTCTCTACTGAGTCACCAAATGGGATCTGAACCTTAAGCCCTCTGGTTCAAGTAGGAAAGAGTAGACCATTGCTATTTTTTTTAAATCTTTTATTTTTTCATTTTTAAAACGCTCTCATTCATTGTCGGATGATATTCATTTTGACAAAGCTCGAAACAAGGTTGGGGTTAGCTTAAGGCTAGATGTAATGTAAACATAGATAGCCAGTCTGGCAACATGGGGCAACATGGTGGACCTTGTCAACTATCATCGTCATCTACAAATCCGCATCTCTTTAGTTTGGCTGGCTCAGTCTAGTGTTATCATTCCCGCCATTTTGCAGCAGTTGTGAAACAAGTAATGACATTACCGTCCTACTCTGCTTGCTCTCGTGGTTTCTTCTACACCCAGGACAAGTTTTGTTGGGCCATTTCTGTATTTATTGTGTGTTCTTGTTGTTAACTGTTATTTCAGACATACTTGAATTGTTTTAGTACACCACATACCACACCCAAGTGTACCAGAGGTGGGGGGGGGGGGGGGGGGGGGGGGGCTTCTGATGAGAAAAAGACAGAAGAGGACTACTTCTACATTATGCATGTCGTAAAAGGCGATAAATATGGGACTGTACATGTTTCTGGCAATTCGCGCTGTTAATGAACTTCTCCGCCCACACGCCAAATTATAGAACAAAGAAACTCAACACAGATGCCAGGAAAGTGGTGTCATATTGAACCATGTGTTACACAAAATGGTGTCATATTGAACCATGTGTTACAGAAAATGGTGTCATATTGAACCATGTGTTACAGAAAATGGTGTCATATTGAACCATGTGTTACAGAAAATGGTGTCATATTGAACTCTGTGTTACAGAAAATGATGTCATATTGAACCATGTGTTACAGAAAATGGTGTCATATTGAACTCTGTGTTACAGAAAATGGTGTCATATTGAACCATGTGTTACAGAAAATGGTGTCATATTGAACCATGTGTTAAAGAAAATGGTGTCATATTGAACCATGTGTTACAGAAAATGGTGTCATATTGAACCATGTGTTACAGAAAATGGTGTCATATTGAACTCTGTGTTACAGAAAATGGTGCCATATTGAACCATGTGTTACAGAAAGTGGTGTCATATTGAACTCTGTGTTACAGAAAATTGTTTTATCCACTAAGACCAGACTGATAACGCCCATAAAATATTAAAAGTGACCAATTTTTACTTACGATTGCCAAGTTTTTTTTTACCTTTTTTTGTCTTTACTTTTTTTAACTCAGCAAAATGGAGTTAACAAAATTCAGCTATTTCGCTCCGTCATCATCAGTATACTTTTTTCTTTTCGCTCTCTATGAAGTATGGAGGCACCACTGTGACTATGCCCCTGGCAGAGGCCTACATCAAACATTGACATACACTTGCAGTAGTGGTTTCTTTATCACGGTATTCTACACGATGATGTTGCCAGTCCCATACATAATTTCATATTAGTGGCCTTGTACAATATACCTGTGGAAGCAGAAGTCATGTTCTGTCCATGTCCCTTCAGACAGCTCCTGGCCATTTTTTTCTCCTTGAAAAAAATAAAATTTTCTATCCCTTGTATCCTGGCATTCGAGGATTTGCGAAAATGTTGTCAAGATAAGTTATCTTCGCTCACCATAAATTATCTTTGAAATTTTCCGACCAACCTCGTAATTCATCACGAAAAACTGGCAATGCACTGTTGGTTTAACAGCGTGCTGTTCGTGATTTGAGCAGTTAGCATGTAACTTCAGTGATAAGGAACAGCATTCACAAAGCAGGGCAAACTTTCATGGATTTTACAAGCCCATGCATTCCTCTTAAGCACTATTTGACTTAGCAGTAACGTCCTGTCCTATCTTTTCCTACCACTCTTGCACTATTTCGTGGCGCATTCCGGCCGGGGAACTAAATTGCTCGCCTATTTAAAAAACGCGCATTTCTTCCCAATATTCTTCATTAGCGTGGGGCTGTTTTTCTTTTTAATAATTATGACTGCCTGTGTGCAGCTCAGGTATGTATGAATAAGTGTCTCCATCATATATTTATACATTTAACCAGTCTAGCCTCATTGTTCATCATGAAGCTTCTGGGCTTTCGTGCCACCCTGTTTCTGTGTTATTGTTTTACTTCTGAAGTACGATGGAAATGAATGAAATAACCATAGGGGAATTTAGTGCCGTCATGAGGGCATGCAGTAAAAAGCGCACACTTTTAATTATTTCCAACCGTGTTTTAGCCGATAACTTGCACGTGTGTTTTTTGAGCGACGAAAAGCGTGTTTGCTGTCTACGACGCACAATTTTAACAAAAAATAAGCACATGAACAGCCCAATGAGACGTTTAGATTGCATGCAATAATATTATGACTAGTTCCAGTATCACAAAGGCAAAATTTCTGGCATTACATCACAAGGATTTTGTCTGGAATGAAGGTGCGTCAAAGTTACTCAAGTTTTCTTTACATTTATTCACCGCCTTTCAGCTCTTACAACACTTTAGGCTTTGACAAATTCATGCTGAGTCCTCCTGTCCGGTGCCATCCACTGAAGATCTGTCAATGTCTTCCCCAACACTTTCATTTCCGTCTTCAGTTTTCTTCTTCTTGTGGTTTTCTGTCTTTCTCTGCGTCTCTTAACCTAGGGATTCCAGATATAGGACCACCTTGTAATGCTATAAACAGGCGTCCTCATTGGGTGCCATATTCATCGCCAGCGTCTATTTCTCATCTCTAGTTGCACTGGCACTTGTCTGGGTTTTTGTCAAGTTATGGTGTAGTTTTCGTGTTAAAATAACTAATCTAAGGTTTTTTTGTCAGTCTTATTTTCCGATAGATCTAAATGAGAAATGTGGAAGCTTGTTTTGATCAATTAAATGGCTATTAAACATGGAGAACAACAAATACGACAAACTAAAATTGCATTTGTCATAACTGGGTGCTGGCCTAGAATAGAAGGATTGAAGTGGCACGACAAGATCAGTCATGTGGAACTGATGGCACGAACCAGACAAGTGTCAGTGGATCAACAGATGAGAAGAAGACGCTGGAGATAAATCGGACACATATAGCGGAAACCTGTTGATAGCATTTCAAGTCAGTCCTTGTTCGGGTATACCCTGGGTTAGAGAAGTAGAGTCTGACTAAAGAACACATGGAGTAGACAGCTTGAGACAGACGTGTAGATGATGATGCAGACATTGAAATACCTTGAGCAGACAGCACGCGGTAGGAAGACTTGGTATACGTGAATTGAAGACGTGGTACACGTGAATTGAAGACTTGGTATACGTGAATTGAAGACTTGGTGTACGTGAATTGAAGACTTGGTATACGTGAATTGAAGACTTGGTATACGTGAATTGAAGACTTGGTATACGTGAATTGAAGACTTGGTATACGTGAATTGAAGACTTGGTATACGTGAATTGAAGACTTGGTATACGTGAATTGAAGACTTGGTATACGTGAATTGAAGACTTGATATACGTGAATTGAAGACTTGGTATACGTGAATTGAAGACTTAGTATGCTCCTTCGGGAGCTGAAGAGTGATGATGATGTAGATCTAAAACAAAAATGCAGAAGTTCGTTTTGTTCACGAAACTAATCCGTATATTTTTGCTTTATATTTTATTAAAGGCATTTATTTTCCGTGTTTACACTATCAGGATAGTGTATACAGTTCAAATCGATAGTTAAAAACATTCACACACTAAATCAATCAGTTCAAGTAGACAGTAAGCATATCTACGAACTAATTCACAGTTTACTTAAAGAAAAGATACACCCGCATACTATAGTACAGATTTAAATTCACTGTAACCACGTCTACAGACTAAACCACATATTTTATAGAAACATAACAAAATGTACATACTAACTAACAAGCTTAAACAAGCAATACGTACGCCCACATACTTTACAAAGTTTAAGAAGGCAACAATCACATCTATGACACAGTATGAGTAGATTATAAGCATATCTACGGAACTAAATCACATAGTTTAAGTAAACAATAAACACTTCTATGAACTAAATCATAGTTTAAGTAAATTAGACGTCAATCAGCGAACTAAATCACATAGTTTAAGTAAATTAGAAGCACATCTGCGAACTAAATCATATATTTGAAGTAAATTATAAGCACATGTACTAACTAAACCACACAGTTTATTTAAAACCATAAGCGTGTCTCTGAACTAAATCACACAATTTAAGTAAAAAATACATAAATACTCAGACCAAATGAAACATCACAGGTAAACACTTTTGGGAAGTAAAGAATAGAACATTAGCGCCCTACAATTGATGTCATAAAAGGCTTCAAAGCAAGTGTGCACATAGGGCTAGCAACTTTATCAGTAGTACCAATTGCTATATAAACCACCAGTGAACACTAAGTGTGCTGGCGATTTGTCAGATACAAACCTACTGATAGCACTACATGACAGTCATTTTTCTTGAATCCCCAGGGTAAGAGAGGTATTGAGAGACCGAATAACACACGGAGAAGCACGGAGACAGAAAAATGGGATAACAAAGACATGGTAATACCTTGAGTGGATTCCATAGGACTTGAGGACTTGGCATACATTTGTTGACGGCCTATGCTCACTGGGGCGATGCAGGGTTATGAGTGACTATGGCACTAAACGCTTTGTAGCAGCAGGCTACCTACCAGCAGGCGAGTTCAAGACCATCAATGCTCAGACAGCTCTAATGAACGCGTATATAACGCTTAGAACAGTGACGTCACTATAAATGCTGCTCATGTTTTACACGTGGCGACCTACTTTTGGATCTCGCAAAACCTGGAACTGGCCTCGTGAGTAGTTGATTAAGACTTAATCAGTGTTTCTCAAACGGTGTGCCGCGAGAGAGCCAGAGGTGTGCCCCGTTAGAGCCAGAGGTGTGCCTCGAGAGAGCCTGAGGTGTGCCGCCAAATTTTGATAGTAAAAAATATGTCCAATATTTCTCCACGAATAAAGATGATCTGTGCCACAAGCAGGCTCACGTTTCACATTGAAAACAAGACACTAGCATAATAAAATCTCTCTCAAATTGTTTAATTTTGTCATGTCTTACTATAAAAATATATTTTGTAATAGAATGTGAACATAGTCAATGTACTGTAAACCTCGTACAATAAATTTACGATTATGTAACTGTGACCAAATCATCTTATTCGTTATATTTTCCTGTGCCATCCATTAATTCATTAAGTGCTCTTTCCTTTCATTTTTCCCACCTCTGTCAGTAGTTGTGATTTTCGATTCATCGTTTACACTCCTTTCCCTCAATTCTTGTCATGTCGGGACTTCAACGACCGTCTTTTGCTGATTACGGTAATCAATCACTTTCGTTTCAACCCATATTGACACCTGGGGTTTATAGAGAGACGTGCGGTCTAATAATGTGTAACACATTTCCTACCAGACAGTGCATGGGCGCGCCCGATTAAGAAGTAAACAACATTGTGATGACCACAGTCGATTATCTTATTACTGATAATAGTTCTGTCTGACCAGTTTGTTGATTGTTGGCTAGACCAGGTAAATATCATAATCCTTTCCAGACAGACTTGTCGGACAATTATCCATCTTGAAAGAGATTACCTGTGATAGATTATGAAGTCGTGAGTGTAAACATGATCGATAATAGACGGAAGCTAACATACCTTATACGGAGAGGTGACTTATAAACAACACATGTTTTGTGGCGGGTGAAGGAATTTTCCTCGAGAGGTAGGTGGAATATACTCCACCAAAATATACGCATATTGCATTCTATTGGTTTGACATTTGATATGTTAAAATACAACATTTCTGACTGGAGTTTTGTCAATTAGTAGCAATCTGGATGCGTAGGCCGAATGCTGATTTATAATTTAGCGCCTGTTGAGTTTACGGCACTGTAAAATTCATCTTGTCAAGAAGGCAGCCAGACAAGTGAGAATAAGGGATAGGATCAGGATTCATTTTAAAGGACCGGACAACATGTTTAAGCATCTTGTAGATTTGCACAACGACAACTCTACCTTTATTAATACGGAAAGCCCGGAATTCTAGGAACCTGAACACTAAGTCATAGTGGGAGTCTATTGTAAAGTAATATCACACACCACGTGTAAGAGGCATCTTAATCAAGTTGCCTTAACTTTTACTCTGAGCCAGGAGTCGGTGTCTTCCCAAACTATTTGGGGTGAGTTGTACATTTTATAATTTTATATTTTGCCTTTATTAAGATGTGAAAACTGCTAGTAGATGTCCAAGTCTTACGAGGCTGGCAACCTCATCATACAGAATGATGGTTTCATGAACCACCACTAGACGAGCTGGTGACTGCTTCATGCGGGATTCTCATAGAGAACCAAATGCAGAGGTAGTCCTAACTTCCGTATGGAGCAGGGAGTGGACAATGACAAAAATAATGTACATAATTATTATATTAAACCTTTTAACCAGTGCATATGTACATGTAAACATGTTTTATATAAATGCAATCGGTGGTTTTCGCTTACTGGGATTAACATTAATGCTCAGAGAGGGTAAAGTTCTGAAGTAGATGGGATGGAGGAATGAGGGTGGGGGGGGGGGGGGGCAACTCATTTTCGTGTCAAGAGACCCTATACTCAGGAGGGATATTTGTTTCTCTCTCATTACATGATACTAGTCGGCGGTACCAATTGATGGTACTAGTCTGTGGAACAAGTGTGTCGTATAAGTAGCCTTCAGTCAAAGCTAGACACCTACAGAAGAAGGGTCTTAAAAGACGCTGGACCATCTTCGCAGTTACCCCACGATACTATGAGGGACGTGTTGCGGCGACCAGACTTGACCCGTGATGAAAGTGAACCAGTCTACAACCTGCAAAGAACCAACATCGGCAGGAGCAAATCCCAACCGACATCTTACTGGCAGCTAAGTACCCAGTTAAATCTGTCAAGTGAACTTTTTTTTTTTTTAAGAAATTCGAAAGAGAAAACGCACTATCCAGATCATCCCCACTGATGAAATTTTAAAGATTTTATCTAATTCGCCCCACCCTTATTTATTTTAGATTTGTTTACAATAACTGGCTATTAAATTTTGTTATCTTGTTATATACAAATTTATAGTTGATTTAGTCATTTTGAGTGAACTGCACCGGTATGTCTCAGTCATTATAACAGCGCTATTAAAGTAATATTTTACTGATTTAAATCAGTTGGGGGCTCATCAAAACGAGCAATATCCTTACTCATAGAAGGTCATGAAAGACAACATGTTTACACGACATGGATCCTGTCAGCCGTGGTACTTGATTTCTTTAAACTCCAATGAGGCTTCCACGAACTGAAGCACCATTCTTCAATTCACATGTGTGCCAAGAGTAATCTTGAGCGTAAGGTAGACACATTTGAAGACCCTCAGTAGAATTTTGGCCCCTGTTAGACCATCACTGCAGAGGAAGAGGGAGAAATCCCGTGACAGTTACACGAGAGCCCAGCGCTAAGAACACAGGTGTTCCGCGACAGAACTATGCATTGCCAAGTATGCCACAGTATGAAATGGTTTGAGAACCTATGGACTGTTATGCAGGTGCTTTATCGTGGAAAATGTTAAAACTAAAAGTTACACTACATTTAATAGATATCTACGGGAGCCGCGCTGGTGTAATGGTTACCACACTGCGCTGGCGATCAGGTGTTCAAGGTTCAAGCCCGAGCGTGAGCATTTGAAGAAGTGTCATCGACTGGGATTTTGACTGAATAACCTGAACGGCTCCTGAGATAAACCCTCTGTGGATGGGAAGGAGCGACTCTCCTGACCGGGTTGGAAGGAAAGTCTACAGGCTCCCCAACCTCGCAATGACATGTCATTGGGCCGAAGGGCTGAAAGCCCAAGTGCCGCTGGTTAAGATAAAAAAAAAAGAAAAAAAAGATATCTACATTCACATGCCTAAAGTCGTGACATCTTGAGAATACAACTACGTAGCAAATCTGTTTTTTAGTTGATTCAATGTTTTATTGTTATAGCTTTAAATTTAATTGTCAATATAAAATTGTTTCATTGCTTCCTTTCTCTCTCTCTCTCTCTCTCTCTCTCTCTCTCTCTCTCTCTCTCTCTCTCTCTCTCTCTCTCTCTCTCTTTTCTCTCTCTATTTTCTCTCTCTATCTCTCTATTTTCTCTCTCCCTTTCACTCTCTCTGTATATATCCTCTCTGTGTATTGCATATATATCTATATATATATTAATATGTGTGTGTATATGTGAGTGAATGTGTGTACTACACTAGTTAATGAATGTTACAGTTAAATACTTACTGTTGAAGTTAAGAATGTTTTAATTTGAAAACACTTGGAGAATTATATGATTGCAGGGCAGAAATGTTTTTAAAAAAAGGGCAATAATAACTGTTTCCTTACTCCAGCATTTATCAACCTGTTTATCCTGGACAAGCCCTTGAAATAATGTTCAGTCCTCAGGGAACCCCTGCATGAAAATTATTATATATACAGGCCATGGTCCGCTCACGTGATCAGTAAGTAGCAATTATAATAATCCAATAATAATTGTCTATGCTCTTTTGAGTAGAGAATGATGTTTTTTTTTTTGTCTGTGGAGTGTTTGGGCCAACTTATTACCCTAGTCATTTTGTCTGATTCCCCCCTCCCCACAAAGTTTTGTTTCTTTATTAACATTTGGCCTCTTTTTGGCGAGGCACGCACCGTTCAACGTAGATACAGGATCCGTCGGTTATATTAGGGTACATGTCCAAATAGAATAGATTACGTGGTCTGGTAACTAGAGGTGCACAACAAAGGTATATCAACTTTACTGCAGGTCAGTAGTGCAGGTAGAAGACGTTTCTGTCTTGTCTTTTTAAAATGTCCTTCAGATTTTTCTTGTACAAGTAAGCCTAAATGTTTTATCAAAAATTTCTACTCTAGATGATGCTAATGAAATATGATAAACGAAAGAGTAGTTTTGTTCACAATTTAAAACTAAAAATAACTTTTCAGCTATCCTGTCTTGGAAAAGAAAAATCAGGTGTTTAAGTTAAGCTTACCTTTCTTGAGATTAATCAGTTTCTTTCTCTTACATACATTTTAGAATGTCATAAGATAATCATATTATATTTCTGCTAAATAACTGGCTTAAGCCAACATGGGATTTAAATTTTCTAAGGTAGGATCGGTAGTTTTAATTTAAGTAACGGTTGTAAATAGATTTTAATTAACGTTATTAACAACATTACAATTTATTGACAATGTTTAATAGTAAAGCTAGTAAAAACCATAGACCAAAGCAATATGAATAAAAATATAACGTGCGCTAACATAGCCCAGCACGCTAACATAGCCCAGCACGCTAACATAGCCCAGCACGCTAACACAGCCCAGCACGCTAACACAGCCCAGCACGCTAACATAGCCCAGCACGCTAACATAGCCCAGCACGCTAACACAGCCCAGCACGCTAACACAGCCCAGAACGCTAACACAGCCCAGCACGCTAACACAGCCCAGCACGCTAACATAGCCCAGCACGCTAACATAGCCCAGCACGCTAACATAGCCCAGCACGCTAACATAGCCCAGCATGCAAAGTTTAAAAAACGTTTATGTTTTTTTCAGTCACCATCTCTCGCGGAACCCCTAGCGACCTCTCACGGAACCCTTGGGTTCCGTGGAACCCTGGTCGAGAAACCCTGCTTTACTCTGATGAAATAAAGATTTCGCTCGCTCGTTTGTTGACTTCGGAAAATGGAGAATTTCCTTTGTCGGACGTACCTTCTTTATCAATGTTCTAAGCTTTGTGTAAGCGTGGTGTAGCGTCTTATGAAAATGGATGATTGTGGCCGACTGCACAGATGGTTGCATGCTCCTAACGGAACTAAAACTTAATGAAATAAAGAGAAACAGAGCCGCTAAAAATTACGAACTAAGACACACACCTGGGCTACCAAGCTGATTATCAGTTATGTTTTGTCATGGCCTAAGATGACGCTATCGTGTATAAAATATGGCAACTTGGTATGAGGGTGGCTTTTCATGTCTGACGTGAGCAATAAATCATTTACCATACTAATCGTGTTATCCCTCTGTTACATTTGTTTCATCTAATCCCAAGAAAGCTTCAATCTTTGTCATGACGCATTTTTCGGGATGGGAACTAAATTGTTGAAATAGCCCACATTATGTTCCCATCCTTAATAATGATGGATGTTTGACTTTGAACGCAATTTCTTGCATTTTCCCCAAAGTGTACTTGAGGTAGGTGTGAATAAAAAATGGTCGATTAAGTCGCTCAATGCGATACTCCTTTTAAATAATGATTTGGAGACGGAGTAATAGAAAGTTTATTTGAATTATTTTTTTAATGCGTACCAAGGACACGTTTAAAAATAAATATCCGTACATTTACAAAAAATGTTGTGATAAAGCAGCTGTTACTTAATTAGTCAAATTTTAGTCCCTTGGTTTGTTTTTTTTTTTCGAAAATGTGGGGAATGGGCCACAAATGTCATTGTAACAGTAAATAAATAAACAAACAACACACAAAGGTATGTTATCAGGCACACAGTGAGAAATAAAGAAGTAGAGGACTAGACAACAGAAAAACAACAGGTCAGTAAGTGATAGGCTTACCGGAAATGGAACCAGGACCTTCCGAACGGCACCCACCGCCTAGCCACTGGAGCGAATATCACTATCCACACCTACCTTCTGTCCCTTTACTTACTCTCATTCTTTTATCATTTACTAGACACAGTGGGAGCCGCGCTGGTGTAATGGCTACAACGTTGTACTGGCGACCAGGTGTTCATGGTTCAAACCCGGCCGTCGGCGTTTGAAGAAATGTTTACGACCGGAAATTTGACTGAATAATCTGAACGGCTCCTGCACATAAATCCCGTGTGGATGGAAGGAGCGAAGCTCCTGACCAGGTTGGAAGGAAAGTCCACTGACCCCCCAGCCTCGCAATGACATGTCATTGGGCCGAAAGAGCTGGAAAGTTCGAGTGCCGATGGTTATAGAAAAAAAAAAAAAAAAAAAACTAGACACAGTATTAAGGTCTTTGTCTTGTGTAATCTGGCCTTTACTGTTTAATAGTGAAACTGCAGAAGTGATTGCGTCTATAATTAGTTTGGGTCGTCATTAGGTACATATCTGGGTTACGTGGGGGGTCGTGCTAGACCCAATCGGCGATGCACTATTTTTATAGTGTGTAGCTGACAGAGTGGATAGTAACGATTCGCTGCCGTTGCTAGGCGGTGGGTGCCGTTCAGAAGGTCCTGGTTCGATTCCCGGTAAGCCTATCACTTTTGTTGTTTTTCTGTTGTCTAGTCTTCAACTTCTAGTATTCAACTCGTCAAGAATGCAGCCAGACAAGCTAGAATAAGGAATAGGATCAGGATTCCACTTTAAAGGATCGGACGTGTTTGAACGTCTTGTGGATTTACACAACGAAGACTCTACCTTCATTAATACGGAAAGCCTGGAATCGTAGGAACCTGAACACTAAAGTCATAGTGGGAGTCTATTGTAAAGTAACACCCCAGACCACGTGTAAGAGGCATCTTAATCAAGTTGCCTTACTATTCCTCTGAGCCACAAATCTTTTTTATATTGCCCGAGTATTTGGGATGAGTTGTAAAACATTTTATAATTTTATATTTTGCATTATTAACATGTGAAAGTTGCTAGTGGATGCCCAAGTCACACGAGGCTGGCAACCTCAGCGTATAGAAGGTGGTTTCATGAACCACCACTGCAAGAGCTGGTGACTGCTTTATGATGGTTTCTTTTAGAGAACTAAAAGTAGAGGCAGTTCCAAGTTCCATATGCAGCAGGGAATGGATGATGGCAGAAGCTATGTACATAAATATTACATTAACCTGTTCAATCAGCGCATAAGTATATGTAAACATGTTCATTATAAATGCAATGGATGTTTTCTGCTCACAGGGATTAACACTAATACGTAGAGAGGGTAAAGTTCTGAGGCAGATGGTGTGATGCAGTACTGTGGTTTTATTTTTCAACACGCCCATTCTTTTTCTCTATGTATTATCTTTTTCTCTAGGTAATAATTGCGTTCATTTAAGAGAGGTTACTGGGCTTTCACTTTCAATTCGTCCAGTCGTCTTTTCTCTGTAAATTTAATCGCGTGCAATTATTTTTATCAGGCGTTCTTATTATTAGGCGGGGTAATTTTTCAGACTGGGAAAAGTCCGAAAAACCCGGCACCTACCCGCGTAAACGAGGGATGGGGGTTAGAAAGCACTACCCAGGTACGTAGAATTTACGTTTTAAAAAATCAAATTTATTTTGGATAACGCGAGCGATAGCAGATGATCTAACGTTAGATAATTCTTCTCGCGCGGGAGCGAACCTTTCTTAGCTATTGGCGTGATAACAGGAGTCATAGTTTGTTTACAATTTTGATTGGCCAAGGTCAAACTTTATTTAAATGCAGCAATATTATTGGTTCCAGAGAGACGCCAAGCGATGACGTATAGCGTGGGGTTGCATCAGCTTTTTGGTACGATAAATATCAGAGACAATCTAGTCGTGGTCTCTCTGATGAAAAATTGCCGCCGTGAATCTTCGGCTGTATACATTATACATATTCGCTTGCTCTAAGTGAGATATTCGAATTGGGAATGTAAACTTATTAGCGTCGTAAGTATAGTTCGTGTTATAGAATCAATCTTAGCACGTTAGAGTAAAGTTTTCTTCTGGGAAATTAAGTAAAGTTAATTTAGCTCGAAGTGCCATCAATTACTATCTTAACGAAATAATAGAACTGTAAGTGTGCATATAAAGTTTTTGTGACGAGTAGCAATATCTATCATGTTTGTAACGGGGTTATGAAATTAATTGTATAAGGTTAAGTCCTTAGGCTATATCAATATTGAAATTGTGAGGCCCGATATATACATATAGGTAACCTCGATTTGAGTATAATATTTGCAGTGTAAAATACGCTAGAGTAATTGTGTGTACGTTATTTTATTGGGCGTTTAATTTTGTGTACGTTATTTTATTGTGCAGTTAATTTTGTGTACGTTATTTTATTGGACATTTAATTACTATGTAGTCGGATGGTGAGGGATAAATTAATATTACTGAGACGGGAGTAATCTTTCCTAATTTTATATCATGTAATGTGATAAACTTCGCGGGTCAGTGTAGAAAGTAGACCTAAGTATTTTAGTAAAGGAGTTTTCCCTCAGGTATGAAATGTTGTGACGCTGAGACGAGATTAGCGTCACAGATTAGGTCAGCCCGTGTCTGGGAGTTTTCTTACCAGACCGATTTTTACTTTGCAACGGGGTAGAAGTAGAGAGAAGGGAAGCGTATGGGAGGCTGACCTCTGGGGGATACATATTTTGTTTATCGCTGTGCGTAGCTTGGGGAGGGGAGAGGTAATTATTTAAGGGAGTTATGTGTTAGAGATGAGTATAATTTTGATGTGTTGTATATCTGTTGTTATTGTTTCCCATCAGTTTCACGGCACAGTGGGAGAGTGGAATCTGTCCCTACCATTTGCCAACTGCAAATTTTGGCATCTCAGGAGCCGAGAGCTCAAGATATAGCCCGAGGCGAAAGAAAAGAAATACGTTCTCATGCAGTGAAGACATTCTTCAGCGGGAACGGGATTTTCCTTAAAAATCCTGAGCTGTAAGCTCATATCCACACACCGAAACAAAGGCGCATGGCATGGTGTTGTCGTTTAAATTCGGTCATAATAACACCGACGGCCCTAAACCCAATGAGGGGTAACAGGGCAGGTGAATTAAGTTTCATCAGCAGTGAAGCCTCTACATCCTTATTCAAGTACCTAGTCATTATTTCAGAAATCATCAGTGCAGTAGTCAGAAACAGGAGAAAGAGTCAACATTCCTTTTTCTGAAGGCTAACGAGAGAAGGGCGTAACGGAGACGCCACCTCAGCAGACGTCGAGAGTGTCAGAAAGACACTGAAGCAAGGCGGAGAGGCGAGAGAGAGAGAAATATAGCGGGGACCAGTAGGGTCTTATATTATCTTTAGAGGACAAGCCTCTGGGCCATAGATGTAATAAAAGTCTACTAGCGTAGCAGTCCAGTGGTGTTATTTAGTGGCGTGTATATCGCCTAAAGAGCTTGGAAGCTGTGTAGACAGTCGTTTAGGCAGCGTCAGCAGGAGAGTGACAGTAGTAATATTAGTGTAGTAGGGAGTGGTGGCTCTAGTTTGATGCCCCACCAATTAGATTGTGGTTAAATCATTAATCATTCTATTTTTCCCCAGCAGGGTGAACGAAAGAAAGAAAGTGGTTGTTTTCTTTTTGTGTCTATCAATTTAATTGTTTCTTTGGTTTCAGGTCTGTCCAACATTGCACGATATTTATTTGACTGTGTTATTTGATTATGTTGATTTGTTTAATAAAACTATAAAATGTTCACTGGATCAGTTTCTATCTAAACTATACTGTACGTCTATATAATTGTCTGTATAGTATGTTTGTGGTCTTTATTTAAACCTTATCTCCATTAGGGTAGTCAGAGGTGGTGAGTCTATAGCTATCAAAGACGTCAGAAGTGGCGAGGGAGAGTCAATCTAGGTTCTCACCCTCGAAGCCAATAGCCTCATCTTTCCACATTCACTGTCATTTTCATCTAAAATCTATCTTCTCAGTCTTTCTCAAATAGTGTCTTGTCTACACACTCAGACAACACTCTATACATAAATCCACTTCGTGACAGATGAGATGGTGGTATGAAAAGGGAGGATACCTTAATTTCGTGTCAGGAAACTCAATACTCAGAAGAGTATTTGCTTCTCTCTTATTTCATGATACTAGTCTGTGTATCAATTGATGGTACTATCTGTGGAACAAATGTGTGGTATATGTGGCCTTCAGTCAAAGCTAAACACCATCGTCAGATAGGTCTTAACAGACGCTGGACCATCTTCACAATTATCCCTCGATACAACGAGGGACATGTTGCGGCAAAGAGACGTGATCAGTGACGAGTGAACCAGTTCATAACCTGCAAATAACAAGCATCTGCTGGAGCAGAAACCAACCGACATTTTACTGGCAGCTAAGTACCCACTTAAAGCTGCCAAGTGAATTCTTTTCATTAAGTAAATTCGAAAGAGGAAACAGACTACCCAGATCATCGCCAGTGATGAAATTTTTAAGGCTCTAATTCACCCCGCCCTTATTTATTTTACATTTGTTAACGATAATCGGCTATTCAATTTTGTTATCTGTATATAATCCCATTGCCAACGGGCTGATCACCTGTTTGCTAGTCAATTTGATTACGGAAACAACGGCAAATGGATTAATTTATTGTTGCCCTAAAGACGCCACTAGGCGTGATGGGATACAACGGCAAAGAAATCAATTTGTTGTTGCCCTAAGACGCCACTAGGCGTATTGGCCACTGACTGCTTTGTCGGTTGGTGGCTAAGGATGGAAGAAGAGAAGAGAAGAATATAATCCCATGTCAATCAGTCTGTGACCACAACTAATGCGTTACTTTAAAACTTGTAACTGTGTTTCAGTATAACAGCTAGCGTCACTGTTCACAAATGTTATGCGTCTGTGGCTGCAAACACGTAATGTTTTACTCAAAATTGTTTTACCGCCTGTCACCAAATACCGGTAGTGCCGATGTTCACACATGTTATACGTCTGTCACCACAAACACCTAATGTGTAACTCTAAATATTTTAGCGTCTGTCACCACAATAGCTCATGTCTGGCGTCCCATTATCTTGACCGTGCATTAAGATGTCACCAAGTGTGATGGCCACTGATTGCTTTGTCAGTCATCGGTCATGGATCCAAGGATGCCAAATGTTAACGCAGGAACAGGAAACTGAATATTAGAATCGTTATTGGGCCAGCAGAAAATATCATACCGAGACATTAACAGAAGTTGGGCTTTCTGGTGTCCGTCACTGATTATTTATTCAACAGCTGAAGATCAGTGGCGCCAGAACTCTATTCTCCGTGACTGATTTACGCCTGTGTTGTTGTAAAATGAGCTTTGCTATTATCTGATGTGGTTGCCTGACACGCTTTGTGTAGATCCAAGGGGTCTCTGAGGAGACAAAGTATGCAAGTACTGTGCCGAATAATGGACTGTTCAGTGCCAGTGTAACACAAGAAAAACAATACTCAGAAAATATAGACAAAAACTTCTTCTTCAAGTACCCTGCCTAGTGGTGTAGGAGATCATGTCTCTTCACAACTTCCTGTCTGCAGTACAATTTATCAATTCTGCTATTGACTTCTTTCCATGCCACAATGTCAAACTGTCCAGTATTTGCTCTCTTTGTCTTCCCCTATATCTTTTTCCTTGGGTGGGTTTGAAAAAAAATTGAAAAAAGGTGATTCGTCTTACGAGGACAAAAGACAAAGAAAATAGTCTACGTTACGGCCACAAGGCCTTCGTCAGGAAAGGAAAGAAAGTGAAGTCTAGATAGGACACATAAAAAACTTAATAAAATAATAAAATAAAAACTGGGTACTTCCCTGAAGGCAAGAACCGAAATTCGCTGTCTGTTGAAGAGCGCGTGGCTGAACAGAAAGCGACTTCCGCCGCCGGGTGTACACAATACATACTGAAAAACTAAAAAACGAAACCGGACAATAAACTACCCAACGGGATAAAAGTGGGGACTGGAAATAGAAGAGGACAGAATGAGTGGGAGATAAATAAATATGAAATTAAAAAAATGTATATGGCATACAAATAGGAGAATAGGATAAGAGTGGAAAGAGTCAAATAGAGCAAGAGAGGAAAGGGTGACCTCAGACAAAGGTGTGAAAAGTGTTGAGACCGGCTGGTTTTAGACACCCCATGCGGTGTATAAGACGGTTCTCAAGCTGTTCTCGGCTGGCAGTGTCAGAGGAGCAGGATCGGATCGCTGTGACCTGGATGTCGATGGGACCATGGTGGTCAGGACCATTGAAGTGTATGGCAACTGGTGTGGACTTTTGCTCTATTTGACTCTTTCCACTCTTATCCTATTCTCCTATTTGTATGCCATATACATTTTTTAATTTCATATTTATTTATCTCCCACTCATTCTGTCCTCTTCTATTTCCAGTCCCCACTTTTATCCCGTTGGGTAGTTTATTGTCCGGTTTCGTTTTTTAGTTTTTCAGTATGTATTGTGTACACCCGGTGGCGGAAGTCGCTTTCTGTTCAGCCACGCGCTCTTCAACAGACAGCGAATTTCGGTTCTTGCCTTCAGGGAAGTACCCAGTTTTTATTTTATTATTTTATTAAGTTTTTTATGTGTCCTATCTAGACTTCACTTTCTTTCCTTTCCTGACGAAGGCCTTGTGGCCGTAACGTAGACTATTTTCTTTGTCTTTTGTCCTCGTAAGACGAATCACCTTTTTTCAATTTTTTTTCAAACCCACCCATTGTATTCCACGTCTTACCGCAGTTCCCCTCAACTATCTTTTTCCTTCAATCATACCTGTTGTTACGATATATTCCAACTTTCCTCTTCTCAAAACATCTCCAAAAGAGTGGATTGCTTCCGAAAAAAGTTTTTCTAATAAATACTTCTGAAATAAGTTTCCTTTGCGTATTGGCCTCCTTCAGGACATCCTCATTACTCTTTTTGGCTGCCCATGGTATTTTTAACATTCTTCTGTAAAACCACATCTCTGTGGACTCTAGTCCTTTCCCTACTTGTTTTCTAATTGTTCAAGACTCATGGTTCTATTTTACAATGAAGAACTCTCTTTCTTACTTCCAATGACAAAGAATTGTTGCTTAAAATACTCATTTTATAAAATGCTGTTTTGGCCGGAACTATTCTGCTCTTCACTTCTGAGATGCATGTTCTATCCTTTGTTATTAATGTGCCCAAGTATATGAATTTATTGACTGTTTTTAAAATGTTTCATTTACTTTGATAGTGCATTCTGGGAAAGCGCTTTTCTTTGAGGCGATCATTACTTCTGTCGTTTTGCTATTAAGGTTGAGGCCTGTATTTTCAATTTCTATCACTATTGTATCAACCATTTTCTGCAGCTACAGATTAAAAAAGTTCAATTAAAACAGGCTAGAGGGATGCCACTAGAAACACTATGTCCTGAAAGTGGAGAATAAATGAAGAGTATGCTAAATGAAGAATAAATAAGAGGCTAAATCCGACAAAGGTGTAAAACAGTGGGTTAAAAAAAAAATAGTACGTCTTACTACGAAAAAGGAAATTACCTACATTTCGGTTATCAGATCTTCGTCAGGGGCTTGCGTTACGGCCACAAGTCCTCATCATTGTCTTAAACACAGCTGTAAACGCAGAAATGCGTGGCAAAACACAATCAAACATCAATCACTTAACCAGACAAAAAGGACTTGCTAAATAGTTTTCTTCAGCGGAGTTGTGTACAGAATGATGGGTACGACCACACTAAGTGAATACAAGAAGTATGAATACAATAAAAATTAAACACGCGTGTCTCAAATAATAATAAAAAATAACAAAAGAAAAATCAGTTCTGAAATAATATTAAAAATAGAACCAAATAAAGAAAACACAATGTAAATAAAACTGTAATGTCATTGAGCACCAACAGTCATTCTGAATTATTATCTGTTTTTTTTTTTGATTTTGTCAGGTGGAACTATTAGCCCTCAAATATTACCAGTAAAGTATGTGCCGTTTAACATTGTATATACTTGCTTTAAGACAAACTCTGTGTGACATATAAACAATCTGTAACATTAATTGAGCAAATAACGAAAATAATTAAATCATAGGAGCTCGTAAGAAAGAAATGAGAACTCTAGGAAACAAGAAAAACAAAGGTAATAGGCACGCTATAGATTGGGTTCAAGTCCGTCCGATCGACGCCAGAGTCGCTGCGAAATGTAAACTTGTAAAGATAGACGGCAAGGTACGCACCACTTCGCTACAAAACAAAAAAAGAAAGCATTATTACTGGGGTGGTCCCTTACAAGCAACACCCCACAACTATGGAATTTAGACAAGAACGATCCAGACAGTTGTACGGACACTCATAGCTACTTGCTCACTGTAGTTACAGGGAATCTCCGATGAGACTAAAAGAAACAATTCGACTACTGCGCCCTCGGGAATTTCGTACAAGGTGAATGTCATAAGGTTGTGCGTGGTGCTGGCAACCTAATCATGTAAAACAATTTGCCACAGAAACCACTAATGCTAGAGCACGTGAATGCTTAGTGGAGGCTTCCTGCAAGTAAACCAGCTGCAATTGTTGCTCCATGCTGCACAGGTAGCGTGTGACGATATTTGTGTACGTCCTTCTACATTCTTCGTTCTCTCCTGCATTACTGATTTATTTCTTCATTTTTCACACTCATTATCCTATTATTTGGCATATTTTATGCACCTACATTGTTTGCTCTGACCACTCCCTAGACATGTTTACGTTTCACTATGTGAATTGTAGTATTACAAGGCTAATTAGACAGCTCTGCGGATAATACTTCTATCACTTAAGTCGTCTAGCCACCTTTGAAAGAGACGGTCATTGTTGACATAAGGTGGTCTCGCACGATCGACGGAGAGAAAGCCAGATGATGAGTCTGGGAAATCCGTCTGGGAGATTGTACGTAAACACAAGTGATCATATGTAATCGCTTCCGATGGCCCATCTAAGTATAAATAATACAGATAACCCGTCGGAGGAGATTATGTTGGGAAAGATATTAGGCGGGAAATAAGTTCACCGATGAGTTTGTGAGTTTGTACAAATACAATCGGAAGTATTACTGCCCTATTTGAAAGAGGTCACGAGTTTAAATTTTGAAATTGATATTTTAAAACACGCGGGGGATATTAATGATTTAACACCCCGACCCACATAGTTCTAGAGAGAGAGGATTGGTCTAAATCGAGAGCCTAACATAAAATTTAGCCCTCATTGGCACGTTTGTCTAAAATACCATATAGGTCGTGGACTGAGAATTCAGAATTTCTTTTATCAGGTCGGATCTTTTCTTGGAGACTCTTGAGGGACTTATAAAACCAGCCGAGGAAAATCAATACTATTTTAATAAGGAAACCGGGACTGGGGAAACTGAAAATACACGGAGTCATAGAGGGAATTATCTTATTAAAGAAACGACACTCCAGACGCGTGTAAGAGGCCGATTCAAGACTCTTTTATCCATTTGAGCAAAAAAGAATGTGATCCAGGATTGGCTTATTGGTGGTACCAGCAGAAAGTGCTATCTCTGGAACAAGAAGGGAACAGTGGCCTAAGCTTTAAGACGATGGACCAACTTGGTTCACTATCCTTGACATTTCTGGGAAACGAGCTACACCCGACAACCTTGACCAGCGCCGAACGTGAGCAGTGTAAAAGAACCCATCAGCGGGAGTAGAAACTACTGTTGGCAGCTAAGTGCAAAATATACGCTGCCAAAGTGAGCTTTTTTCATCGACTCTGCTATCAATCAATGATGAAACTTTTCTTCTAAACGATTCAATTATTTTCAAACTGTTAAAACTTAAGTGATTATTAAATTTTGGTATTTTGAATTTTTACAAATTTAACTTCCATTTAATCCTTTTAAATGTATTGCATATTTGTCTCAGTCAATTTACTACACACACTCTAAACAGAACTATACCAGACTAACAAGAATTCCACTGAGTAAATCAGAGGTGGGGGGGCTTGAACGAGCTAAAATTAACCATTGCTTAATTCTTCACAAAAGTGGTCGGTAGATTCTATAATTAACGTGCTCAGCCAAAGCAGCATTGTTTTCGCTTATCCGAATATGTTGTGAAGACTCCCTTTGTGATAGATGTGTCATTACCCTTCTATCTACATCTCTGCCAAGAGTAATCTTGTGCTAAGGTAGACACCTTTGAAGGCCCATATTAGATGCTCTTGAGTTTTGGCCACTGTTGGACCACTACTGCAAAGCTCGGGAGGCAATACCTTTACATTAGTATTTATCAAAGCTGCAAGAGCTAGCAGTCAATTTCAGGACTAGCCCTTGTCAGGGTTTCATCGTGCTACCTGATAGCAGGTCCTTTTCAAAGCTTAGATTTTATCAACACGAAACTTCAGTACACAGAATTCACTTATTTTGAATGGCTATTGCGCCCTGATATAACAAACGGACCAGATAGGTTGAAAGACACGGGCCTCGCCATAAAAAGGCAAAACCGTCAAGGAAATTAAAGAGCTTTAAGTCACATGAGTCAAGGAGTGAAACAGCTGTATAGAATGTAGTCCGGTCCTTGTAAGAGATTTTTTTATACCGACGTCACAGCATTTCGTTTACCTTCTGGTCTTCTAACCTCTCTTTAAAACTAAGTCCTCTTCTTTGTCATTGAATTTCTGTGAGGTTCTTCCACCCTGTTCTGGATGGTAAGTACTCTTCTAACCTCTGCTAAGTTCTGACGCCGGGAGAAGAGAAACATTTGAGAGTCTAGTAACAGATGGTTATGGTAAACTCAAAGAAAAGAACAGGAGGGAAAAATACCTTGACCAAGTGGCACGGGGAAAACATTGAAGTCACAGCTGATTCTAGACACAAGAGCCACTAGGGAATGAAGGGAAATGATCACAAACGCCTGTCGGAATGACACTCAATGAATGAAAAGACACATACAGTCAATTATGAGTAATTGAGATCATTACCCCAGTCTTCTCATATATCATTCACCGGTAATGCAATAATACGTCCACCAATGAATGTTGGAGGAAGGGAAGATAATTGAATTATTCTTTATCATGTCAGGAGTAATAATTCCAACTGTTGAGTCCCTCCGTAAAAACGTTGCTTACTAAGCGATAAAATCTTTTTCTTCTTCTTCCTTCACCTCTTCTTCTTCTGTTTATCAATGCTTCTGTTGACTTCGTTACACGCCATGATGTTAAACTGTTCAGTATTGTCCCTCTTTGTTGTGCTCTGTATCTTTGTCTGTTAATCTTTCCTGACGTCACATTATATTCCAGCATTCCTTGAGTCATAGACTGACCAAAGACAGTGGATTGCTTTCTTCTAATACGAGTAATAAACTTACTATGTACGAAAAAAAATCTTACTCACAAAAAGTGTGCTACACACACAAAGAGTGCTATATGCGAAAAATGTGCTAAACACGAAAACTGTGCTACACATGTAAAGTGTGTTACACATCAAAAGTTTGCTACATATAAAAAGTGTCCTATACACGAAAAGTGTGCTACACACGAAATGTGTGCTACTTCACAAAATGTGCTATATGCGAAAGGTGTGCTATATACATAAATTGTGCTACACACGACAAGTGTGCTATTCACGAAAAGTGTCTAGCACACGAAAAGTGTCCTTCACACGAAAGATGTGCTACACAAAAGTGTGCTACATACGAAAAGTATCCTACACAGGAAAAGTGTGCTACATACCAAATAGTGTGCTAAATACGAAAGTGTGCTATACACAAAAAAAGTGTGCTACCTACGAAAAGTTTCCTACACAGGGAAAATGTGCTACATACAAAAAAGTGTGCAACGTACAAAAACTGTGATGCACCCAGTTGTGTGCTACACAAAAAATTTCTATATACGAAAAGTATCCTACACAAGGAAAGTGTGCTACATACAAAAAGTGTGCTACGTACAAAAAGTGTGCTACACACAAAAAATGTGCTACATACGAAGATATACAACCACAGAGAACAATAATGAAATCACAGTACATTTTACTCAACAAACATAAAACCCAAACTTTCCAAATCTTTGTAATCATAACTTTCAAAACAATTGATCTCACTCCAGGATCAAGTGTCGGCTGTCCATTTATTTTCAGTTTTCGTGGAGACGTGGTTTTAATAGTAAAGAAAGATCATAGACGATATACAAGTTATAAAGCAGAAAAATTCTGACTTGCAAAGTCATTATATTTACCAATTTTATTCTGTCCTGTATAGGTTGTTGTACCATTAACCTCCCGACTAAATTAACTTTAGAAAGTTTTTCTTCTTTGTGGCTTATTCATCTACCAGTCACTTAGTACCACATCAGAAGCTTCGCAATATTAAGGCAGGAAATTACATTAGCTTTTTCGTCCAAGATTGTTTAAGTACAGCAGTAAAATTGTGGAGAGAAACGAAGATATAACATAGAAAACTGGGAGCAGTTTTATTGTGTTTTAGAGAGCGAACGAGAGAGTTTTTTGGGATCTGTAAGATTGCTGTTATTGTAATTTGTTACATCTCATCTTATTTGTTATTCAATGTATTATGTTTTAGCTGTTAGTGCTATTTGTAATATCTCGTTGCAGCTGTTAGTGTTACTTCTTGTATTGTTATGAATGCATATAGCTGTTACTGTTACTTCTTGTTTTGTTATGAATGGATTTAGCTGTTAATGTTATTTGTTTCATCTTGTTTTATCCGTTGCTGTTATTTGTTATGTCTCGTTTTAGCGGTTAATATTATTTGTTATGTCTCGTTTTAGCGGTTAATATTATTTGTTATGTCTCGTTTTAGCGGTTAATATTATTTGTTATATCTCGTTTTATTTTTATTTTTGTGTTGGACTTGATTTCGCTTGTTCTCCATGTCTCAGAGCCATACAATAGGACTGACTTGACATTTGAGTTGAAGATTCTTATTTTCGTGTTGGACTTGATTTCTCCTGTTCTCCAAATGTTTCCCAAGCAATGAAAGCTCCTCTTGCTTTTTGTATTCTTATTTTGATATAATTGTCTGTCCCTCCAACTTTGTCTATATTGCTGCTAAGATATGTGTACGATTCTACATCTTTTAGTGGTGTTTCTTCAAGTTCAACCTTGTTATCATTTCTTGCATTTATTCTCATAATCTTTGTCTTTTCCCTGTGTATTTTCAGGCCCACTTGTTGTGACCTCTCATCGAAAATTTTCATTGTGTCTTGTATCTGATGATGGTTATGGGACAGAAGAGCCAAGTCATCTGCGAAATCCAGATCATCAGGCTGTTTAGTCAGATTATGCTGGATTCCATTTCTGTTGTGTGATGTCGATGTTTTCATAATAAGAATCTGCAACTCAAATGTGAAGTCAGTCCTATTGTATGGCTCTGAGACATGGAGAGCAACAAAAACAACAACTAAAAAAACTACAGACTTTTATAAACGGGTGCTTGCGTAGAATAGAAGGACTGAAATGGTATGATAAAGTCACAAATGTGGAATTGATGACAAGAACCAGACAAGTGCCAGTGGAACAAGAGTTGAGAAGAAGACGCTGGCAATGGATAGGACATACATAGATGAAACCTGTTGATATCATTACAAGGCAGTCCTTGTTCTGGAATCCACAGGGAAAGAGAGGCAGAGGTAGACCAAAAACACAGAGAAGAGGACTGGATACAGAGGTGAAAATGATGAGGAAAACATGGAAAGAACTTGAGCGGATGGCACAGGACAGGAAGACTTGGCATGTGTTTGTTGAAGGCCTATGCTTCTTGGGGAGCTAAAGGGTATTGATTGATTGATTGATTGATATCACGTTTTAGCTGTTGCTGTTGTTTGTTATATCTTATTTTAGCTGTTGCTGTTGTTTGTTATATCTTATTTTAGCTGTTACTGTTGTTTGTTATATCTTATTTTAGCTGTTACCGTTTTTTGTTATATCTTATTTTAGCTGTTACTGTTGTTTGTTATATCTTATTTTAGCTGTTACTGTTGTTTGTTATATCTTATTTTAGCTGTTACTGTTGTTTGTTATATCTTATTTTAGCTGTTACTGTTGTTTGTTATATCTTATTTTAGCTGTTGCTGTTGTTTGTTATATCTTATTTTAGCTGTTACTGTTGTTTGTTATATCTTATTTTAGCTGTTACTGTTGTTTGTTATATCTTATTTTAGCTGTTACCGTTTTTTGTTATATCTTATTTTAGCTGTTACTGTTGTTTGTTATATCTTATTTTAACTGTTACTGTTGTTTGTTATATCTTATTTTAGCTGTTACTGTTGTTTGTTATATCTTATTTTAGCTGTTACTGTTGTTTGTTATATCTTATTTTAGCTATTACTGTTGTTTGTTAGATCTTATTTTAGCTGTTAGTCATTTGTTACATCTCGTTTTAGCTGGTGCTTTAATTTATTATTTCTCATTTTAGCTGTTACTGTTGTTTGTTATATCTTATTTTAGCTGTTACTGTTGTTTGTTATATCTTATTTTAGCTGTTACTGTTGTTTGTTAGATCTTATTTTAGCTGTTAGTCATTTGTTACATCTCGTTTTAGCTGGTGCTTTAATTTATTATTTCTCATTTTAGCTGTTACTGTTGTTTGTTATATCTTATTTTAGCTGTTACTGTTGTTTGTTATATCTTATTTTAGCTGTTACTGTTGTTTGTTATATCTTATTTTAGCTGTTACTGTTATTTGTTATATCATATTTTAGCTGTTACTGTTGTTTGTTATATCTTATTTTAGCTGTTACTGTCATTTGTTACATCTCGTTTTAGCTGGTGCTTTAATTTATTATTTCTCATTTTAGCTGTTACTGTTGTTTGTTATATGTTATTTTAGCTGTTACTGTTGTTTGTTATATCTTATTTTAGCTGTTACTGTTGTTTGTTATATCTTATTTTAGCTGTTACTGTTGTTTGTTGTATCTTATTTTAGCTGTTACTGTTGTTTCTTATATCTTATTTTAGCTGTTACTGTTGTTTGTTATATCTTATTTTAGCTGTTACTGTTGTTTGTTATATCTTATTTTAGCTGTTCCTGTTGTTTGTTATATCTTATTTTAGCTGTTACTGTTGTTTGTTATATCTTATTTTAGCTGTTACTGTTGTTTGTTATATCTTATTTTAGCTGTTACTGTTGTTTGTTGCATCTTATTTTAGCTGTTACTGTTGTTTGTTATATCTTATTTTAGCTGTTACTGTTGTTTGTTATATCTTATTTTAGCTGTTACTGTTGTTTGTTATATCTTATTTTAGCTGTTCCTGTTGTTTGTTATATCTTATTTTAGCTGTTACTGTTGTTTGTTATATCTTATTTTAGCTGTTACTGTTGTTTGTTATATCTTATTTTAGCTGTTACTGTTGTTTGTTGTATCTTATTTTAGCTGTTACTGTTGTTTGTTATATTTTATTTTAGCTGTTACTGTTGTTTGTTGTATCTTATTTTAGCTGTTACTGTCATTTGTTACATCTCGTTTTAGCTGGTGCTTTAATTTATTATTTCTCATTTTAGCTGTTCCTGTTGTTTGTTATATCTTATTTTAGCTGTTACTGTTGTTTGTTATATCTTATTTTAGCTGTTACTGTTGTTTGTTATATCTTATTTTAGCTGTTCCTGTTGTTTGTTATATCTTATTTTAGCTGTTACTGTTGTTTGTTATATCTTATTTTAGCTGTTACTGTTGTTTGTTATATCTTATTTTAGCTCTTACGGTCAATTGTTACATCTCGTTTTAGCTGTTGCTTTAGTTTATTATTTCTCATTTTAGCTGTTACTATTATTTGTTACATCTCGTTTTAGCTGTTACTATTATTTGTTACATCTCGTTTTAGCTGTTAATATTATTTGTTACATCTCTTTTTAGCTGCTACTGTTATTTGTCATATCTTATTTTAGCTGTTGCTATTATTTGTTATATTTCGTGTTAGCTCTTTATATATATCTCATGTTAGTTATTTGTACAACACATATGACCGAAGACTACGAACTGTGAATTAGTGTGATGTATGATGATTCACACACTTAGTTTGCTATCCTTTATTCTTCGACTGTTAGATAAAGCGCTCAATGAAGCAGCCGGTATGGCTTTCTTGAACTTTACGTTCTATCCGTTGTGTGGGTATATCGTCTGCTCCTGAACGCTCAAGTCACTCTTTTAATCATTGTTTCTTGTGTGTGCGCGCGTTTATGTGTGTGTTTGTGTTAATATGCGTTTGAGTGTTTATATGTGTTATTGTGTGTGTATGTGCGTTTTTAGTCTTACTTCTAAAAAAAAAAATCTGGGTTGTATGTGCTTGGTTGTGATTGGTCAGGTTTGTTCACATATACTTTACATGTTTCACCTACATGACCTGCTTCCGATATTTTCTGTGCTGTCTTAATTTGTCTGTCTATTGTCTTGTCGTCCCCGTGTACTTCCTGGGTGTCTCTAATGAGATCAAGAAAGAATAGGACTTTTGCACCTATTGAACAAATTGCTAAATAAACCACTAACATGATAATGTGCATAGAGCTGGCAAACTCATCATATAACACAAATTGCTACATAAACCACTAGTACATGAGCATGTGAATGTTTTGTCCAGGCTTTCTGTAAAGGGGGTTAGCTCCATTGGTGACTCCATGCTCTATAAGGAGCGACAAGTAAAATGATGAAGGTGATAATTGTCATTGTCGTATTGAGAGTAGAAGAACAGAATGTTAGACGGGCCTGCGTGCCAAATTCTAAACCCTTTGAAAATAAAGTTCGTTCTCTCTCTCTCTCTCTCTCTCTCTCTCTCTCTCTCTCTCTCTCTCTCTCTCTCTCTCTCTCTCTCTCTCTCTCTCTCTCTCTCTCTCTCTCTCTCTCTCTCTCTCTCTCTCTCTCTCTCTCTCTCTATCTCTCGTTTACACTAATTTTCTCATTGTATTTTTTGCATACTTCTACGTAATTTTAACTAAAGATTTTTTCAAAACATAGTTGTCAGTTTCAGAGAGGAATTAATGAAGAATAACATCTGCAATTTCGTACTAACTTTCGTCACACTTTGTGTTAAAATATAAATGAAATATGTTCGAATCTTCTCGGGGGAAGATAACAACACAAAGAAAAGGCCTACTGCAACCTAATGCATGTCGTACAAGGCTATTAATATGAGGTTACGCATAGAGTTGGCAACCTCATAACGTAAAATACATTGCCGCAAAAACCGCCACTGTAAGAACATGTGACTGATGGGCATAGAGTTCCTGCAAAGGAACTATCTACTGTAATGGCTCCCTACTCCGTATGGAGCGCAAAGGAAATGTTGACGTCTTAAAGTGTACGAAGAAGACGAAGGAGAAGAAGAAAAAGAAGAAGAAGAAGTAGACGATTACTTGTTTGTCTGAAATAAAACATGTAGATGGAATTATTATATTTACTGTTAAGTCCATATGTCGTATTTGTAGCAAGTCGTACGATTAGATGTACTATTTATATTTAGTGGTGTGTCAAGATATTTTGTTGGTGTATTAAGTGGTGCGCACAGATGTCCCGTTTGTACCGAGTGCCACTTGTAGATGTCTTGTTTGTATTGAGTGTTAGTATTTAGTAGTGCTTGTAGATGTCGTGTCAATGTTTAGTAGTGCTTGTAGATGTCGTGTTAGTGTTTAGTAATACCTGTAGATGTCGTGTCAGTGTTTAATAGTTTATGTAGATGTCGTGTCAGTGTTTAGTAGTTCATGTAGATGTCGTGTCAGTGTTTAGAACTGCCTGTAGATGTCTTGTCAGTGTTCAGTAGTGCCTGTAGATGTCGTGTCAGTTTAGTAGTGCCTGTAGATGTGTCAGTATTTAGTAGTTTATGTAGATGTCGTGTCAGTCTTTAGTAGTGCTTGTAGATGTCGTGTCAGTATTTAGTAGTTCATGTAGATGTCGTGTCAATATTTAATAGTTCCTGTACATGTCGTGTCAGTATTTAGTAGTTCCTGTAGATGTGTCAGTATTTAGTACTTATTGTAGATGTCGTGTCAGTATTTATTAGTTCATGTAGATGTCGTGTCAGTATTTATTAGTTCCTGTAGATGTCGTGTCAGTATTTATTAGTTCCTGTAGATGTCGTGTCAGTTTTTGGTAGTTCATGTAGATGGTGTGTCAATGTTTAGTAGTTCGTGTAGTTGTCGTGTCAGTGTTTAGTAGTTCGTGTAGATGTTGAGTCAATGTTTAGTAGTTCATGTAGATGTCGTGTCAGTGTTTAGTAGTTCGTGTAGATGTCGTGTCGGTGTTTAGTAGTTCGTGTAGATGTCGTGTCAGTGTTTAGTAGTTCATGTAGATGTCGTGTCAGTGTTTAGTAGTTCGTGCAGATGTCGTGTCAGTGTTTAGTAGTTCCTGCAGATGTCTTGTATTTACCTAGCGACTGATGTAGTTGTTGTGTTTGTATTTGTGGTACAGGTAGACATCGTATTATATTTTGATGCTGCGTGTAGACGTGTTATTGTTATTTAGTGGTTCGCGGGAAATAAGTTTGAAAAGCCCTGCTTATTGCTGCAATTAACCACATCGGCGATAGTTATAACCGCATAATAACGGAGAATTTTAAACTTACCCCAACAGGCACAACACTGTTTACAGTAATAGTACAGCTGGAACTACTATCTTTTGTGGTGCCTAATTGGCAGGGAGGATAATGTGATTCGCTTCCGTAACTAGGCGGCGGCGGCGGTTCTCCGATAAGGCACTCACGTCTGTTGTTTTTCTCTTGTCCAGTTTTCTACTTCTTTATTTCTCACGAGTGCCTGAAACATATCTTTATGTGTGAAATATTTATTTATTTACGGCAACTACTATCCTGTGCCATGTTTTCAAGGTCTATGTCTTCGTCATATCTTTTATGTATATTTTTAACTCCCTTCTTGCGTGCGTTTTTTTTTTCGGTCTCTCGATATTTCTCTGACCATTGTGACTCCAGAGCAAGGTCCGCATTGTTATGCTGAATAGTGTCTTCAATGTTGTTGTCTATCCAAAGTCAAGGTTTTTGCCTGAAATCTTGTTCCACTGGGATTTGTCTAGTTATTTCCATCAGTTCCGCATGGGTGATCTTGTTATATCAGTTTAATCCTACTATTATGCGCCAGCAGCCATTTATGAAATTCTGTCACTTATTGATTGACGCTCCTGTTGTTGGCCATATTTGTGAACTGTACGTTATGATTACAAGGACGTTTGAGATGAAGAATGTTGTTTTTGTGTTGGGCTTGATTTCTTTTTTTTTTTTTAAAGTTATTTTTATGTTGACCTTGTTTTGTTTTTTACCCCATTTATTCTTGTACTTTTGTTTTTAAAAAAAAGGCGTGCATCCATGTTTTAACGTTTGTAATATCACGTGGAACTGATGACAAGAACCAGACAAGTGCCAGTGGAACAAAAAGATGAGAAGAAGACGATGGCGATGGATAGGACACACACTGAGGAAACCTGTTGATAGCATTACAAGGCAGTCCTTGTTCTGGAACCCCCAGGGCAAGAGAGGCAGAGGTAGACCAAGAAGCACATGGAGAAGAGAGCTGGAAACAGAGGTGAAAATGATGAGGAGAACGTGGAAAGAACTTGAGATGATGACACATGACATGAGGACTTGGCATGTGTTTGTTGAAGGCCTATGCTCCTTGGGGAGAGGAGGATTATGAATGGATGAATATCATACTTGAAATTATTTTATTTTCTATATTGTTAATAATAATTATGATGACGGCGATGAAATTAATATGATATCAATAATGGTTCTGTCCAGGACGATGAGAAAGATGGTTGTGCCGATAATGTTAATAAAAGTGATAATGGTGACGATGATTAGGAGAATGATAATGGTGATAAAAATAAGTCTTTAAATAATAATAATTTTGTTACATTCAACAAGTGAAATAGAAACATTTTACGCTGCGTCAGCAGACTCAATGTGGCAAGAAATGTGTGCACGCGCCCATACCAGCTCAAAAACAATCTCTGCTATAAAAAACAAAAGAACTTGCCTAAATGGACGTGTGAGTATAAGAACGCGTGCGTGTTTCTTTGTTCGTGAGCTGAGAATTGAAAAAAAAAAACCAAAGAGAAAGGAAATCTCAGTAAGGTCACACACACATTGAGTAGGGACACACTTGTATAATAGACGGAAATCGAATCCTTAACGGGCTGGTATGAAAGGAAAAGCGGCCAGGCGTGTGAATAGACTTTCCCCATTATTTAAACGTAAACATACCCATACACATTGGCCAGACAGTGGTGGTTGGGCAAAAATGATTGCCTGTTCATAACGGATCGAATACGGCTTTGAAGTGCAGTGGAGTATTTCAGGTTTGCCTGTCTGCTATCATAACATAAATATTAGAAGAAAGCCATGATCGTGTTTTTGCAAATGACTGCTGGATTATGATAATACATCTGACTTTGTGATTGTGTATGTTTCAGAGGACGTGTGATTCAGGCTATGTGTCGTCTATATGTGAACATACAATTCAGGCTATGTCGTCTATTTGTGAACATACAATTCAGGCTATGTGTCGTCTATATGTGAACATACAATTTCGGCTATGTGTCGTCTATATGTGAACATACAATTCAGGCTATGTGTCGTCTATATGTGAACATACAATTTAGGCTATGTGTCGTCTATATGTGAACATACAATTTCGGCTATGTGTCGTCTATATGTGAACATACAATTTCGGCTATGTGTCGTCTATATGTGAACATACAATTCAGGCTATGTGTCGTCTATATGTGAACATACAATTCAGGCTATGTGTCGTCTATATGTGAACATACAATTCAGGCTATGTGTCGTCTATATGTGAACATACAATTTCGGCTATGTGTCGTCTATATGTGAACATACAATTCAGGCTATGTGTCGTCTATATGTGAACATACAATTTAGGCTATGTGTCGTCTATATGTGAACATACAATTCAGGCTATGTGTCGTCTATATGTGAACATACAATTTAGGCTATGTGTCGTCTATATGTGAACATACAATTCAGGCTATGTGTCGTCTATATGTGAACATACAATTCAGGCTATGTGTCGTCTATATGTGAACATACAATTCAGGCTATGTGTCGTCTATATGTGAACATACAATTTAGGCTATGTGTCGTCTATATGTGAACATACAGTCATGCATTTCCCTTCTTGCTCCCTAGGGAGCATGGATCTACAACTGCAGTTGGGTCCCTTGCAGGAAGTCTGCTTCGAAGCATTCATGTGTGGCGGTGGTTTCTTCATCAATTTGATTTACAAGATGAGATTGCCAGCCACATATTAGTCGTCTGTTGCTAGTTACTTGATGCACTCGTAGCCATATATTATCGTTGTTTGCTCAAAGATTACCTGCAAACTACACAGGGCTGCTATGTCAACACACGTGTCAAAGATTCCCGGAAACTACACAGGGCTGCTATGTCAACACACGTCTCAAAGATTCCCGGAAACTACACAGGGCTGCTATGTCAACACACGTATATGTATATGAAAGTGTACTGGTATTTAGGAGTGTCTATTTATGAGTAAATGAGTATGTGTGAATGTTTGAGTGAATGTGTATTAATGTGTTTCTGAATAAAAAATATTTGTTTAGAGGGCAGTCCTCGTACTGGAATTCCCAAAAGAATTTTGTCTTCTTTTTGTCTATTCTTTGTTGTCTGCCACAAAGAAAACAATTTGAATTAAAACACCACAATATATAGAACAGGCAAACGACTTCAGATAACAGCTAAGGATCCTTCTCAGGACCAGCCCTTTTCAGGGCTAACATTGGCTTATCATGTAAAACGAAGGAATCACACAATATACCCCAATTATAACCAATAGGTTGAACAGGGTATTATAACTAAAATTATAAGCGATATAACTGAAGCAAATTGAAGAGGAAAAAGAATTCCCAGGGTAAGGAAAATCGAGGGAGACCGGGGAAAGTAGCACTTGAAAATGAGAAGGCGAGAAGAGGATATGGAAAACGTGGAAAGGCCTTGGGTGGATGGCACAAGACGAGAAGGCTTGGTGTGCATTTGTTGAACACTTATGCTCCGTGAGGAGCTGAAATGTAACGAATGAATGAATGAAAGACTGAGTGAATGAATGAAAGTGTTGGTATGGTTCTATACATTTATGTTTGAGTGTAAGCAACATTGTAATAGAATGAGTGTGGAATGTGAGCTTTCAATATCACCACTTCTACAGACACTACCATGAGTAGTATAGTAGGGACATACTATACTACTACCATGTTCAATTCAACCATCGAAACTGCCAGTATCACTACATTATTATCGTTGTCCTTCAACTCTAATGTCAAGTCAGTCCTTTTGCGTGGCTGTGAAACATTGAGAATAACAAAAACAACAAACAGAAAGCTACAGATTTTCATAAATAGGTTCTTGCTTAGAAATTGAAGGATTTAAATGGTACGCTAAGATGACCAATGTGGAACTGATGACAAGAATCAGACAAATGCCAGTGGAATAAGAGATGAGTAAGTCACACATTGAGGTAACCTGTTGGTAGCATTACAAGGCAGTCTGTTAACTAGAAACCCCAGATTGAATGAGTTAAAGGGAGAACGAATAACACATGGAGAAGAGAACAGGAGACACGTGAAAGGGATAGAAACGGCAATGAAAGATCTTGAACTGGTGTGACGGTACAGGAGGATTAGGCAGCTATTTGTTGAAGGTGTGACGGTACAGGAGGATTAGGCAGCTGTTTGTTGAAGGTGTGACGGTACAGGAGGATTAGGCAGCTGTTTGTTGAAGGTGTGACGGTACAGGAGGATTAGGCAGCTGTTTGTTGAAGGTGTGACGGTACAGGAGGATTAGGCAGCTGTTTGTTGAAGGTGTGACGGTACCCTTCCAAAATCATTTATTCTATGATACATTGGATGGTCTGGTAGTCTCCTGAATTTCTCGGCTTGTTTCTGGGCCCTGCTATCTCTTCTACCCTTCGCTGGTTAAAGGTATGTAATCTTTTCGAGTTCTTTGACAGGTGTTGTCTTCATGTCTCCAGTTATCATTCTCATTACTTGATTTTGGAGTCTATTAATTTTATGGAAGTTTGACTTAGCAGCTGTTGCCCATGCTGCAATGCCATATTATAGGACTAGCCTCATTCGCCCTGTAATTTGTTTAGCTTTGCAACGGGTAGATTTGTCTTTTAAAAAAATGTTATTATTAAATGTTGTGTCTGTCTGACCTGCCATCTTTTGCACATACAGAATCAATACTAGCGTCATGAATGTGTAAAGCAAATGTAGTATTTTAGAATGTATAATATCATATCCCATAAATCACTGACGGTAAAGGTCAGAAAAATAGTGCTAAAGATACATTGAACCAATTTTATTATATGCAAGTGAGTTATGGGCATTGAGGAAACAAAATCGTTGGATCGAGAATGTTAACCATTTGTGAGCCCCTAAGATAAAAAAAAAGTATTTGAAAAGAACTAATCAACCTAAAAATGTGATCAATAAAATAATCAATATTTAAGAAAATAGTCAATTTTTACTGAATATGTCATGGGAAGGGGATTTTCCAATAATGTCCAAACGGGGCTTAAAATAGCCTGTAAGAGCAGTTGAGGAAGACAGATAGAAAAGGTAATGGACAGCTTTACACTGTGATGTGGGAAGATTCCAGCAACAGAACTCATGGAGAACATAGAGAACCGACATTTGTGAAGACACATGGTCGCCTACATCCTACGGCATGACATTAACTGAATATCCCTAACTTGATTAAAGATAGTCCCAAAGTAGATAATGCTGTAGAGTAGTGAAGTGTTAGAGTCTTGTATTAGAGTCTTGTATTAGAGTCTTGTATTAGAGTCTTGTTTTAGTCTTGTATTAGAGTCTTCACTATACTAGGTCTCCGTTTTATGAGATGGAGTAACCGGTTCCCTTTCTCGCTGCCTTTCACTTCCCTAACTCAAGATAAGCGTCAAGTAACCATTTACAGCTAGGTAAGACTAAAACGTCACGCACGCGCTCTAACCACTCTACCAATCCACGTACTCTTGGCTGTACGTGATTTTTGCATTCTTTCGTATAATTTCGCCAGGTGGTGCTTTTCTACGTTAGTTCATGCTTTTGTTGGGTTTATTGTGCCTTTTATTAGCTTCACAGTTGTTCTCATTCCAGACATCTTGTCCGGCATGATGTTTTCTATTAGGCAACGCTGTGTTTATGTCAATTCTGTTTGTGTGCTGATCATTTAGCTCGCCAGACCTCGGTCATCTTCTTGCCTAATCCTTCGAGCCATATCAAACCACCAATAAGAATCATCTTTACCATCATTATCATCACGATTACAGTCATTGTTATTACTGCAATAACTATTGCTACTGTTGTCATTTGTATCATTTAGTTCCCTGCAATTGTGGATTCAGAATCACCATCAAACTCTTAATATATGTTGCTTCCCCCTGCCTGTTGTCTCTCCTTTCAACGATGTTGCTACCAGAACATTATTCGCTCAGACTTCAATTATCGTGATAATAGGCAGATGGAGGGAATCAAACTATTGTAAATATATCTCAATAATGATCGCAGGGAACCTCATTATATCAATAACGCGCTAATAATGGAAACAACGGTACACGATTTCCGCATTACCCCTAAATAAATAGATCATCATATTAAAGATGCATTCAAGCAGCTTCTGGTGGTATCTTTTTATAGAAAATACATTTTAGGAGCCCAACTACCTGCTACATCCTGATCAAGTCAATGCTGACTTTTTATTTCGTATTACACAGTTAAACAACAAGAATAAAATTCAATTTTCTCACTGCTAAAATTAATTGGTGCAATTCCTCCACTTACGACAGACGACGGTAGAGAGAAATCAATTACGTGAATTAATCATGTCGTATTCTCAGGAGCCCAGAACCAAATTTCACGCCACAAATTCGAGAACTCTCCCGCGGATGTTCTTTGGGATTCAGTTTCAATGTTACCGAAACACTATCCTCTAGTTTACATCGCTAAAGCACTGAATTCTTCCGCGTTCAACATTGGTAAATTATGAGTTAGTCCTAACGGTAATAATGCATTACTGGAGGAAGATGTCTTTTTTTTTCTTCTTTTGTTTGCCTGATCTTCCTTCGTGTCTCGTATGGTCCCCGGGGGAGTCAACGAACGAAGAAGACTACTGTTCTCTAAGGTATATTGTACCAGGTGACTAACATTAGATTGTGATTAAGGCCGGAAACGTCATCATGTACACCAGACTGCTTCAAAAACCACCACAACAAGAGCAACATAAACCTTTGGTGCAGGCTTCTTGTAAGGGGGGGGCTGGTTGCTGTGATGGCTCCATGCTATATAGGGAGCGAAAATGAAAATGATGGTGAGTTATTTGGCCGTTCAAACTAGACTAATTATTCCCTTACCTATGCAGTGTCTGTCTGTTTGTCCGCCATTTTGTTTGATTGACAACTCCTCCTCTCTGTCGTCTTTTGTCCCGCTAGTATCCATTCATAACAAATAACAAGTCAATGGTGGGCACCCGTAATAAGTAATGGAAAAAAAAGGAAGAAGCTAGACCCCATAAAATGAAAAGTAATAATAGACGCTCGGGGGATTCGATTCAATCCATCTTAATTACGACATACGGCCAGCCAAGTAGTCCCAAAATCATGCTGTAACCGGAGAAGTCGCTTTAACGTCAACAACCAGCAACTACATTAAAGATTTTCAATAAATAACAGAAATAGGTAACTGGTAGGCACTCGTAATAAATAAATAATTATTAAAAGAAGAAAACAATACAACAGAAAAGTAAGAAGCACTCAAAACATTATACCCAGGTCTATCCGAATGATGATAACATGTCACATGTGACCATCCCCAACAAAAATATGCTATAACTCAGGCAGTCGCTTTCAAGACATACCCAGCAACTACGGACTTTAAGACGAGAAAGATCCAGACATTTTTATACTCACTTACTTCCACGAGTAAATCCATTGATCTGTCCGACCTTCTTTCACTCACAGTGTATGCAGCATATTACATTCATTCAACCGTCAAAAATCAATTCATTACACTCTGTCGAGTAGCTTCCACTTTATGCATGTTTCATGAGTGTGATCGACATTGTCAGATCGATAACAGTCAATTTTTTCTTGTCTGACCTGATTCAGGTTACTTTTAATATGAAAATATAGTTGCTGTGGCAGCAGTACGTTATAATGCACTTAACTACTAATAACGGGTTAACCTTGTCTACTTTTTGATTTAAATAAAATTTTGCCTCGTTTTGGCGATCGGTTATATTAGGGCGCATTTCCAAATATAAAAGACCTTTAGGTCTGATCACATGAATATAATAATATTGTTGTCTACTTGTGTTTCAAGTGCTGATCACATGAATATAATAATATTGTTGTCTACTTGTGTTTCAAGTGCTGATCACATGAATATAATAATATTGTTGTCTACTTGTGTTTCAAGTGCTGATCACATGAATATAATAATAGTGTTGTCTACTTGTGTTTCAAGTGCTGATCACATGAATATAATAATAGTGTTGTCTACTTGTGTTTCAAGTGCTGATAACATGAATATAATAATATTGTTGTCTACTTGTGTTTCAAGTGCTGATAACATGAATATAATAATATTGTTGTCTACTTGTGTTTCAAGTGCTGATAACATGAATATAATAATATTGTTGTCTACTTGTGTTTCAAGTGCTGATAACATGAATATAATAATATTGTTGTCTACTTGTGTTTCAAGTGCTGATCACATGAATATAATAATAGTGTTGTCTAATTGTGTTTCAATTGCTGATCACACGAATATAATAATATTGTTGTCTACTTGTGTTTCAAGTGCTGATCACATGAATATAATAATATTGTTGTCTACTTGTGTTTCAAGTGCTGATCACATGAATATAATAATAGTGTTGTCTACTTGTGTTTCAATTGCTGATCACATGAATATAATAATATTGTTGTCTACTTGTGTTTCAAGTGCTGATCACATGAATATAATAATAGTGTTGTCTACTTGTGTTTCAAGTGCTGATCACATGAATATAATAATATTGTTGTCTACTTGTGTTTCAAGTGCTGATCACATGAATATAATAATATTGTTGTCTACTTGTGTTTCAAGTGCTGATCACATGAATATAATAATAGTGTTGTCTACTTGTGTTTTAATTGCTGATCACATGAATATAATAATATTGTTGTCTACTTGTGTTTCAAGTGCTGATCACATGAATATAATAATAGTGTTGTCTACTTGTGTTTCAATTGCTGAGCACATGAATATAATAATAGTGTTGTCTACTTGTGTTTCAAGTGCTGATCACATGAATATAATAATATTGTTGTCTACTTGTGTTTCAATTGCTGATCACATGAATATAATAATAGTGTTGTCTACTTGTGTTTCAAGTGTTGATCACATGAATATAATAATAGTGTTGTCTACTTGTGTTTCAAGTGTTGATCACATGAATATAATAATAGTGTTGTCTACTTGTGTTTCAAGTGCTGATCACATGAATATAATAATATTGTTGTCTACTTGTGTTTCAAGTGCTGATCACATGAATATAATAATATTGTTGTCTACTTGTGTTTCAAGTGCTGATCACATGAATATAATAATATTGTTGTCTACTTGTGTTTCAAGTGCTGATCACATGAATATAATAATAGTGTTGTCTACTTGTGTTTCAAGTGTTGATCACATGAATATAATAATATTGTTGTCTACTTGTGTTTCAAGTGCTGATCACATGAATATAATAATAGTGTTGTCTACTTGTGTTTCAAGTGCTGCTCACATGAATATAATAATAGTGTTGTCTACTTGTGTTTCAAGTGCTGCTCACATGAATATAATAACAGTGTTGTCTACTTGTGTTTCAAGTGCTGATCACATGAATATAATAATAGTGTTGTCTACTTGTGTTTCAAGTGCTGATCACATGAATATAATAATAGTGTTGTCTACTTGTGTTTCAAGTGCTGATCACATGAATATAATAATAGTGTTGTCTACTTGTGTTTCAAGTGCTGATCACATGAATATAATAATAGTGTTGTCTACTTGTGTTTCAAGTGCTGATCACATGAATATAATAATATTGTTGTCTACTTGTGTTTTAAGTGCTGATCACATGAATATAATAATATTGTTGTCTACTTGTGTTTCAAGTGTTGATCACATGAATATAATAATAGTGTTGTCTACTTGTGTTTCAAGTGCTGATCACATGAATATAATAATATTGTTGTCTACTTGTGTTTCAAGTGCTGATCACATGAATATAATAATAGTGTTGTCTACTTGTGTTTTAAGTGTTGATCACATGAATATAATAATATTGTTGTCTACTTTTGTTTCAAGTGCTGATCACATGAATATAATAATATTGTTGTCTACTTGTGTTTCAAGTGCTGATCACATGAATATAATAATAGTGTTGTCTACTCGTGTTTCAAGTGCTGATCACATGAATATAATAATAGTGTTGTCTACTTGTGTTTCAATTGCTGATCACATGAATATAATAATATTGTTGTCTACTTGTGTTTCAAGTGCTGATCACATGAATATAATAATAGTGTTGTCTACTTGTGTTTCAAGTGCTGATCACATGAATATAATAATAGTGTTGTCTACTTGTGTTTCAAGTGCTGATCACATGAATATAATAATATTGTTGTCTACTTGTGTTTCAAGTGCTGATCACATGAATATAATAATAGTGTTGTCTACTTGTGTTTCAAGTGCTGATCACATGAATATAATAATATTGTTGTCTACTTGTGTTTCGAGTGCTGATCACATGAATATAATAATAGTGTTGTCTACTTGTGTTTCAAGTGCTGATCACATGAATATAATAATAGTGTTGTCTACTTGTGTTTCAAGTGCTGCTCACATGAATATAATAATATTGTTGTCTACTTGTGTTTCAAGTGCTGCTCACATGAATATAATAATATTGTTGTCTACTTGTGTTTCAATTGCTGATCACATGAATATAATAATAGTGTTGTCTACTTGTGTTTCAAGTGCTGATCACATGAATATAATAATATTGTTGTCTACTTGTGTTTCAAGTGCTGATCACATGAATATAATAATAGTGTTGTCTACTTGTGTTTCAAGTGCTGATCACATGAATATAATAATATTGTTGTCTACTTGTGTTTCAAGTGCTAATCACATGAATATAATAATATTGTTGTCTACTTGTGTTTCAAGTGCTGATAACATGAATATAATAATATTGTTGTCTACTTGTGTTTCAAGTGCTGATCACATGAATATAATAATAGTTTTGTCTACTTGTGTTTCAAGTGCTGATCACATGAATATAATAATAGTGTTGTCTACTTGTGTTTCAAGTGCTGATCACATGAATATAATAATATTGTTGTCTACTTGTGTTTCAAGTGCTGCTCACATGAATATAATAATATTGTTGTATACTTGTGTTTCAAGTGCTGATCACACTTGGATCATGGGGACCCGGTACTGGGGATCAAAGAATAAGGCAGTTACGCCTAAACACGCATGTCGTAAAAGACGACTAAGGAAGGTCGTGTTATGGTGCTAGCGATCATATCATTCATCATTTCCCTTTTTGCTCATTATGGATCATCGAGCCACCATTGCAGCTGGTCACCTTACAGAAAGACCGCACCAAATCATCCATGTACTATTGCAGCTGTAGTTTATGTAACAATCTGTTTTACATGATGAGGTTGCTAGCTCTATACATAACCGCATGTTAGTCGCCTCTTACGACATGCATGATGAAACAGTAGATTTATTCTTTCTTTGTCATCTGAGAGAATCCTGGAAACTACACCACAGGTCAGTCATCTCATCATGTTAAAGACATTACTACAGAAACCACAGCTACGAGAGAATCCTGGAAACTTCACAGGTCAGCCATCTCACCATGTTAAAGACATTACTTCAGAAACTACAGCTACGAGAAGGTATGAAGTACTTTGATGCAGGTTTCTACCTCTGACGTCAGCTGTAATGATGACCGTATAATTCATGAGAAGAGAAAAAGGAAACAGGTCACACACACACACACACACACACACACACACACACACACACACACACACACACACACACACACACACACACACACACACACACACACACACACACACACACACACACACACACACACACACACACACACACACACACACACACACACACACACACACACACACACACACACACACACACGCACACACACACACACACACACACACACACATATACACAAGCACAAAACTATCTGTCTGTGACATGTGAGACAGCAAGAAGCATTACTCGTTAGTGACATAATGAGGTGACGTATTTTCTAAACCGGATAAATCATTGTCACACATAACGGGGGATCTGCAAACATGAACTACTGTAATATGTTCCCAAACTTGCTGCCAGCTGTGATTTCATAGATAAAGGTAGTCCCATAGCAGATACGATATAGGGGAGTGAAGTGTTAGAGACTTCACCATACTAGGTCTAGCATCGAGAAGTGGGGTGACCAGTTCCCTTCCTTGCGGCCTTTTCTTTCCTATTTTCAATTCAGGTACCCATTTACAGCTGGGTAGACTGTAGCGTGTCGGTACCGTGATTCTTACCCGGCGCCTTTGCCGCGAGAGACCATTGCTCTAACTACTCTGCCAATCAGACGTTCTGTAATTTCATACTTCCGCTTAATATGTCATCATTTATTTTATAACTTCATTGACACCATCATCATCACCATCATCATCACCATCATCATCATTATCAGCATTTTCTTTGTCACTCTCTATGGACCTTAGAGCCACCACTGTAGCTGGTTCCATTGCAGGAAGCCTGCATAAAGCATTCACATGCTATTACAGTCATGGTTTCTGTAGCAATTTGTGTTACATGGTGAGGTCACCAGCCCCGTGTACAACCAGATATTAGTCGCCTTCTATGACACACTACGGGTTCAGTAGTCTTATTCTTTCTATGTCTCATCAGCCACCCCCGGGAACTACACGGGTCATGTTTTATGTATTTCCTACGTCACACTACCTTATCCTATATATAATAATATAATAATCCTATATATTCTTCATCTTCTTCTTCTTCGTACACTCTCAGACGTCGTCCACTTGAATGTTCTCAAAGAAAGCAGTAGTCAGTTTGAGGCTATTTGAATCCCCGTAAAGCTTTTCCACGAAAGGAGCTGGCGTTGTTGCGAACTCCTTCCGCATTCCACTGCAGAATGCTGAGTGTTTTGTGAGCTTTGTCAGCAATTCTAGCCCTTTGACCTCTGTGTAGTCCAGCGGAACGCTACGGAATTATTGACAATTTGCTTTCGATGTAATGACTTCATCATGGAGCGGCGTACGTTGTACTGTTTCGTTAGGCCTGTGACCCAGCAGTGGCGTATCCTGGTAATGCGAGCTAGGCGTGCTGCTACTTAAAATGAATATGTACGCCTACTATTTAACCCCTTCCCCTCTTAATTTAAAAACCAACTATATTCAATTACGCATCGATACTTATTCGGCTGGAAGAAAAACATTAACTAAATAATACATATTTTCACTTACAGGTTTCACTTGAAGATCAGATCTATTCTTCTTTCCTTTTGCAGAAATTTCTCTGTTACAGCATCGTAAAATGTATTCTTCATTCTAACTTTGCTCTAAAGTTCCTTTTCAATGGACAATAGGCTGAGACTGGAGAGTCGATTTGACCTTGTGTAGATTTGTGGTAACATTGGATTCGCTTTAAAGGTGAAAACGATCTTTCTACAGAAGCAGTAGTTGCTGGAATTGTCATTATCAATTCTGCCAGTTTTAACACTTCTTTAAAGCCTGAACTGAGATCATTTTCAACTAAGAATTGCAGTAATTCATGAACTGACTTGTTGCAGAATTCATCCGAACAATAAAGTACAAAAGTAAATTCTTCAATCTTACATAGTTGAACATTTCTCCATATACGTCTTTTAATTTTTTGATGAGGTCCTCTGGAAAATTTTTCTTGAAACTGGTATACTTTTGCTCATAAAGAAGGTGGAAATACTCAAGTTTCTTTAAAGCTGCAAACCCTGTTTCTGTGTGAACACTAATGTTATCAATGATTTCAAAATACAGTTGGCAACATGCATCTTTTCCTATACAACCACGGCGTCGTTTATTTGTAGGTGATTCAAATTCTTCTCCCCTCCTTCCCAATGCAGCATACCAAATCTCATTAAAGGCAGTATCCCTTGCTCGTTGAAGTTCATTTTTGATTTCTTCTATTTTCTTGCAGCAGTACAAAATATCGAAATTTCTTGTTTGAAGTAAATTGTATAAAACATCTGTATATGCACATAATCTTGAAAATACTTGAAGTGGGAAAATTGTATTTAGGCTCCTCAAGAAAGACAAAAAGCCTTGCGATTTAACCACTGTGTCAGCATCCCATTCTAAAGAACAATCAATGACATTTTCAAAAAAGTCAAAAAGCTCTAACCAATGATCGTTTACTGTATGTACTAATCTGGAAGTGAAGTTCCACCTGGTAGGTGCTACAGTTGGCAACTTCTTAGAAAGAAATTCTTGAAGAGCTATTGTTCTCTTAGACGATTTTGAGAAAAATGCAGAAAGACCATTGAGAGTTATAAAACAAATATTGCAGTCTTTGCTATTCATCAAACTTTGTTGCAAGACGAGGTTCAATGCATGGGCACAGCAATGAGTAAAGAGTGCTTTTGGGTAAACATCAATAACCTTTTTTTTTTTGTAAGCCATCCAAATCGGTAAGCCCGACAAACCTTTCATAAACAACACCATCTAATACATATCTTAAGACGGTTGACAGCTGTGATTTGCACGTGATATCACAACTCTCCTCCAGAAGTATAGCATCAAAGTTTCAAACGTGGACTTCCTTCTTTAATTCATCAATGAGGACTTCAGAGATAGCCTGAATGAGATCATTTTGCACAGCCGGAGAGGTTCCGCGGAAAACTGTAGAGCTCTGTAGGTGATGTTCCAAAAGAGGGTCATATTGCTGAAGTGCATCCAGAAACTCTAAATAGTTGCCTCTGTTGAAAGAGTCATTACATTCGTCATGTCCTCGGAAAGGAAGCTCCTGTTTACCAAGGAAGCATAACGCATCAGTCAGACGTTTCAAGATATCTCGATTCTTTTTTACAAGTTCATTATGTTAGCTGATACTTTTATCAAGCTCATCATTAAGCAAGACGTCCACTCTTTGTCGGCCAAACATTTTCAGCTGAAAAGAACTTGGACATGGCTTTTAGTCTTTTCATGTCTCTGTGCAGCTGTACTTAAGTGGTTAAGATCATCAAAACCATTTCTACTCCATACGTTGCCTTCTGAAGAAAATAAAAAAAAACAAGGCCAACATAACAATTTATTCTCTTTTCACAACCAGTTAACCAATCCACCGACTTGTAATGAGCTGTTGAAAAATGGCGTGTGTATACTTTTCTGTCTTAGTTTTATGTACTGTTTTTAAAAGTGGTAACTCAGGACATGGTTTACCGTTACTCACAATTGATAGTTTTTCACTAAAACTTAGTGAACAAAACTTCTTTTTAGCGATGTCGTCCAACACTTGCATTTTGGGTATATGTCAATTATCTCCGAAATACTAATTAACTTACAACTTGAAACTCACTGTCACTGTAATAATCTGCACTCCAGCAACTACTAAAAATTAATCACAAAAAACACTGGACTTGGACACAGCCGATTTTTACAACTCGAGAGCTGCAAGACGACCGCACGCATGTTCGTATTGTATTGACGTATCTCGCCATGACCCCGATCCACACAAACCAGTCTTCAAACGTGAAACGGACAGGTACAGCACGCATTGTGACGGAATTACCCGAGAAACTTCGGGCAATTGCTACCAACCAATAAAAACTGCACTATAAAACGCGTCTGGGAAACTGAAACTAGATATACTCGCAGATTCTATGCGGGAAAATCCGTTATCCTGATGCGTGCGGTCCGAAAGCAGAACATTAGAAGAGAAATATTTTATAGAATAATAAATTAAAATTTTATTTTCCTTCGGGCATAGGTGTGCGCAGCACGCACAGCACACATAGAGAATACGCCACTGTGGCCCAGTACATCCGATTTCAACGGGCATTTATGTCGGGTTGCCTACCTTAGCCTTTGACTGTCCCGAGCCTACCTGCAAGGCAGCAGTGTGGTCTCACTGTCTGACTGGATTCTAAAAAAAACATGTAGAGAATCACTAACGTCGAAAGTTAAGTCGCCATATTGGCAAGGGAAGACCAGTCTTTCGCCATAATCCTATATATAATATCCCAGCTTTTTCTGTCTGTAAATAACGCCCGAAAATAGTAACACTCGACAAATAAAAGTGCGCAAAGCAACGGTGTGCAAGCGCAATTTGAACGTGCGTGCATGTTCGAACTTTTTGTTTAAAACTCGGATGTAAAACAAATATTTTGGTTTTTTAATACTCTCCCGAAAATAGTAACACTCGACAAATAAAAGTGCGCAAAGCAACGGTGTGCAAGCGCAATTTGAACGTGCGTGCATGTTCGAACTTTTTGTTTAAAACTCGGATGTAAAACAAATATTTTGGTTTTTTAATACTCTCCCGAAAATAGTAACGCTCGACAAATAAAAGTGCGCAAAGCAACGGTGTGCAAGCGCAATTTGAACGTGCGTGCATGTTCGAACTTTTTGTTTAAAACTCGGATGTAAAACAAATATTTTGGTTTTTTAATACTCTCCCGAAAATAGTAACACTCGACAAATAAAAGTGCGCAAAGCAACGGTGTGCAAGCGCAATTTGAACGTGCGTGCATGTTCGAACTTTTTGTTTAAAACTCGGATGTAAAACAAATATTTTGGTTTTTTAATACTCTCCCGAAAATAGTAACGCTCGACAAAGAAAAGTGAGCAAAGGTTGGTGTGTATGCGCAATGTGAACGGCGTGCATGTTCAGACTTTGTACACAATTATTTTACTACTATAATTAACAGGAATGTGCGTACAATGATCTAAGTTTCACGCTTTTGTTAGAATAAAATCAACTGGTATTTTCCTAATGATCGGCTACCACGACAAGTATGGGGAATTAAGAGACTTCACTATACTAAGTCCAGCATCGAGAGGTGTGGTGAACAGTTCCCTTCCTCGCTGCGTTTTCCTTCCCTAACTCAAGAGCAAAGTCATGTGCCCATTTACAGCTGGGTAAACTGAACCGTAATGATACTGTGAATCGAACCCGGCACATTTGCCGCAAGAGACCAGAGCTCTAACCACTCTGCCAATCGGACGGTCCAGAACTAACGTAGCGACTTTTAATAGCGGGCAAACAGCCGTGTTCTATATCACTTAGAGTTTAACTATATTTTCTTGATCGAGCCAGTTTTCTCTCACAAACAGCCGTGTTCTATATCACTTAGAGTTTAACAATATTTTCTTGATCGAGCTAGTTTTCTCTCACAAACAGCCGTGTTCTATATCACTTAGAGTTTAACAACATTTTCTTGATCGAGCCAGTTTTCTCTCACAAACAGCCGTGTTCTATATCCCTTAGAGTTTAACTATATTTTCTTGATCGTGCCAGTTTTCTCTCACAAACAGCCGTGTGCTATATCACTTAGAGTTTAACAATATTTTCTTGATCGAGCCAGTTTTCTCTCACGGACAGTTGTACGTCGCATTGTCTCGATCAAGAAATCACAACAAAGCAAAGTTAGAAATTAAAACAACAGAAAATCTGTGTACTCTTCTGATGAACAATCGGATATTCACACCTAACATTATTTTTCACAAGCATTTGGATAAGTAAAATTGCCGTTAAGTATTGGTGCTTTTGGATTTAATTCCCGTCTTATAAGGATCTTTTACACTAGTTATATATTATTTGATGAATAACGTCACGGATATGATTATGTGAATACGTCATAACTAAGTAAGTTCATATTTCTATTTCATTTAGTCAAAGACGAAACACAATAAAATGGTTGTAATCCAGCAAGTATGACTCTGAATATTGGAAAGCTGATGAAATCATAAACTAGTTCTCCCAGATGAAAATAAATGTCCATTGTAAATAAAAATTTGCATGAATGGACATCCAACCATATTGTGTTGGTTTTCTCTGCTCGATCGTGCTCCTATTATTAGACTGCTGATTCGCACACCATTTTCCCCAGCAATATGTCTATATACAGTCCTCATCGAGAAAATTTACGCACTAAAGTTAGTTGCTTATCCTTTAGAGGACGTGGCAATCAACCCCAGCATTATGTCTATATACAGTCCTCATCGAGAAAATCTACGCAGTAACACAAGTGAAATAAAAAAAAAATATTACACAATTAAGTTTAACAGAATCACAGCATCAAAAATATCACCCAGTCAGTCAGTCAGTCAGTCAGTCAGTCAGTCAGTCAGTCAGTAAGGCATTCCTTATGTGCATTAGGTAAAGGTAAAGGTAGTCACATAGCAGATACTGCCGTAGGGGAGCGAAGTGTTAGAGACTTCATCATACTAGGTTCAGCATCGAGAGGTGGGTTGACCAGTTCTCTTCCTCGCTGCCTTTTCCTTCTCTAACTCAAAGTCAGGTACCCATTTACAGCTGGGGAGTTATATGCATTATATAGACTAAAATACAATGTGGCGCACTAATTAAAACAAGAAGCTATTGACATGAAACAAGACTTTTAAATGATAGAATAATGGATGTTCAGCCGTTCTCTAGAACTTACCAGATTGTGGTTACTATTGGTTTAATTCTCAGCGACTGCAGTGTCCGTTAGAGGGCCCGCGTCTCGGGGCAAAGAGACTGAGTTCGAAACCAGTTTGAGTCAGTATTAGTCTACCCAGCTGCGAAATTGGATACCCGACTGTGCTCTTGAGTTACAGAAGGCAAAGGCAGCGGGGAAGGGATCTGGTCACCCCATCTTATAACGCTGAGAACTACTTTAGGCGGAGTGATTTAAACTTCTATTACGGTAGTACCTTCTATGGGACTATTTGTGAAACCAGTATCCTAAAACATACAGGAATGGATGGAATAGCATGCCCGTTCCGTTATGCAGAAAACATGTGCTGTAAATATCTTGATCTTGTTAATAGAATGTATGACGAAATTAGAAGCAAATAATTGTCAAAGGAAGTATATCATGAAGTCTGTGTGTTACGAGCTCGAAACGGGAGCAAAATATAGTAACACTGTAACCTACCACGCATGTCGTAAAAGGCTACTAAGGCGGTTTGTCACGGGACCGGCTTACCCATTCTGTAGAAACTTAATAGCCAAAAACAAAAAGCAAAAAAAAAAAAAAATAAATAAATAAATAAACAAAGCAGCAGAAATAATGAACGTAGACAAGAAGAGGATTAAGAAGACTTGAAAGAAATCATACCATCATTCGTATAGCACAGAACAGCAAGGCGGGTCAAAGGTTGAAAGGTTAGAAAGTTTGCGAAAGGGGAGGTGACAGAAGTTATGGAAGGGGATGGACGTGCCCCGGTGTTGGTCTTGTGTGAAAGAGGCCGTGGGAGGCATTTGTCTGTTGTGTGGTTTTTGTTCATGTAAGGATCGAGGTTGAATCTGATCCAGGAAGTTGTCGCAGTGCTAGAAGTGATGTTAGCATTATTTGAGTACTTGTAGGTCGTCGAGATAGATTTATAGTTTGTTGTGCCTTTTGAGTAGCTCTTACTATATGGCTTACATTGTGTGATTATATTGTGTCGAGACTGACGTGGCATTTGAGTTTGCTTATTTCTGTCTACAACGTGGAAATTGTCCTGTGGACAACGTTGATGTAATTAAGTTATTTGTTGCAGCGATGATGTCGCTGTTGTCAATGAGAAAGTTGTCCGTGTCCACTCCCGGCCGTGTTTTACTGGTTGGCACCTTTTAAGTCGTGAAAATAACATTATGAAATTTTGTATGCTTATAAGGTATGGTAATACCATAACAGATACTGAATTGGACGAGGGAAGGGTTCGAGACTATATACTAAGTCCAGCTTTTTGAAGTGGAGTGATCATTTTTCCTCCTCGCTGTCAATGGCTACTCTAACAAAAGAGTCGAGTCGAGTACCCATTTACAGCTACTAAAAGTAAAATGTTTTTCATATCAGACATAACCCATTGTCAGGTTATGTATTCTGCCGTCCACAAATCTCGACACCCTTAACAAATTAGACAACACGTAACTGAGAGTTGTTTAGACACGAATCATTCCGGAATTTTTGTTTATTTCTTAGTCACAACGAGGATTGGCTTGCGATACACCGGTTAGTCCGTGCAAGGTATCGCTGTTTATTAAAAAACCCCTTGGCCATGTCATCCAGGTAGTACGCAGGTAAAGGTATTCCCATAGCAGAAACTGCCACAGAGGAGTGAAGTGTAAGAGACTTCATCATGCCAGATCCAGCTTTATGAATATTGGTGATCAGTTTCCTCCCTTGCTGCCGTTACCCTCCCTAACTCGAGCAAAGTCGGGCACCAATTTACAGTTGGGTAGACTGGAGTGTAACGCTACAATGTTTGGATCCCGGAACCTAGTAACGTTACTTCGAGAGCACAGCGATCTAACCGCTTAGCCAATCCCAATTGGAATTTTTTTTTTTTTTTTTTTTTTTTTTCCTTAACCAGCAGCACTTGGGCTTTCAGCCCTTCGGCCCAATGACATGTCATTGCGAGGCTGGGGAACCTGAGGACTTTCCTTCCAACCCGGTCAGGAGCTTCGCTCCTTCCCATCCACAGAGGGTTTATCACAGGAGCCGTTCAGGCTATTCAGTCAAATTTCCGGCCGTAAACATTTCTTCAAACGCCGACGCCCGGGTTTGAACCATGAACACCTGGTCGCCAGTACAACGCCGAAGCCATTACACCAGCGCGGCTCCCAATTGGAATACATCCGCATATTTTGAAATTGAAACTTTGAGATGAACTCCCAGTGGGTCAAAATAACCCGGACAGATATACTAGAACGAGAATAATCAAAGAACCATATATGTATCAGCCAATAACCAACATGAAATGATAAGCAAGAAGGTACAGACTTTTCTAACCTGGTGTTCGCGTAGAATAGAAGTGTTGAAATGCCAAGAAAAGATCAGTAGTGTGGAACTGATGACAAGAACCAGACAATAAGTGCTAGTGTTATAAGAGGTAAGTAGAATATGCTGACGTTGCACAGGATACACACTGATTAAAACTATCGATAGCATTACAAGGCAGTTCTTGTTCTACAAGAAGTAGAGGGATACCAACTCGTACATGGAGAAGAGAATTGGAGACAGACATGACAGGGATAACAAAGATGTAGAAATACATTGAGCGGATGGCACCAGACAGGAGGACTTGACATGAATAAGTTGAAGGCCCATACTTCTCAGGGAGCTCATCATGATGATGGAATTCAATGATAACCAACATCATATAATCAATTAGCTTCACATGTTTGTGGCACTGAGATCGTGTGCGAATGACAGGGTACACCAAAACTCCCTATGCACATCGCAACAAGTAACACCCCCAAGAGATCGCAACAAGTAACACCCCCAAGAAATCGCAACAAGTAACACCCCCAAGAGATCGCAACAAGTAACACCCCCAATAGATCGCAACAAGTAACACACCACTCGATTATTCTTCTTTGTTTATTTTTGTTTTGTTTTAATCGCACAGCTCTTTAGCTAATAGACATGTATACGCAACAACATTAATTACGTCGTTTCAGTAAAAGTTTCTCGTAGTTTTCTATTTCTAAGTACAGTAGAACTCCATTTATCCGAACCCCATGGGACCGAGCATCGTTCGGATAATCAAATGTTCGGATAATTGGATTACATAATGTATCGAGTACATGTACACATATTTCTAAAAATAATTAACTATCACAAGGAAAATACACTATAAAACATATGTACTTGTACTGTAATAATAATACCCACACTGTATTAGATCACTGTATCACCAAAATCTTTTATTACACTGCAGTGCATGTACTACTTGTATTAATTATTTTTGTTAAGAAAGAGAAATGTTTTCAAAATAACATTACAAACGATTCAAAACCAGGCGCAACTTACGTATATATGTACTTGCACAGATGTAGCCCACTATTTAAAATAATGAGGAATCCTCTTTTGCACCAAACTGGATAGTAATCCTTTTGGCTGCTAAGTCCCGCATTCTCTTCAACAGCAGAAGCTGTGTAGGACAGCTGTCATCTTCTTCCTCGTACCAAGCCATCGCTGTTTCTAGTGCTATAAAGGCCTCTTCAGGACTTGGTCGACGTTTTGGTTTTTCTTCATAATCTACAAGTACATCATGTACTTCTGAGGAGTCTTCATCATCGGTCACTACATGTATTTGGTTTTCTTCTTGCACAAAAGACAAAATTTCTTCGTCATTCAAAAACTGAAAACCAGAATCATTATCATCTTCTAGCCACATGTGTGCATCATCTTTGTCACAATCCGAAAATCCGGGCATTGCTTGAAACAGTTCCACAACTTCATTTATACAATCATCATTTGTGTCCACTGCAGTAGTTTCATTTCCTCCTTTTTTCCCAAGCAATCTACTCCAAGCCTTGTTGAGATTATCTTGTGACAGGGTGGTCCAAGCATCAGCTAACATATAGCAGCAGTCTTTGAGATTAAGCTTTTTGGAAAACGCCACCACACTTTCTTCATCTTCAGCCAACAATAAACGACGCAGGACTTCCTTCTTGTACATCTTTTTAAGCTTTGCTATAACACCCTGATCCATTGGTTGAATCAGTGCTGTTACATTGGGAGGCAGAAAAATTACTTTAAAATTTGCATCAACTGCATTCAATGTATCCGTCTCTGGAAGAGATGGTGCATTGTCCAGTAGAAGAATTACTTTTCCAGTTTTCTTTTCTTGTTCTCTCAACCTCTTCACATTTGGGATGAACTGATTTGTATACCAATCAGGAAATATTTCACTATTCATCCAAGCACTCTTCTGTGCTTTGTAACACAATGGGAGACATGTCACATTCTTTAAACAACGTGGTTTTTTGGCTTTGCCGATCATTAGCACCGGTAAACGATGACTTCCACTGGCATTCGCGGCTACCAAAATTGTTACTCTCTCTTTGCACTTTTTAAACCCAGGGGCAGCTGCTTCGCGCTGAGATGCAAGTGATTTTTTTGAGGCAATGATTTCCAGTATAAGCCAGTCTCATCGGCATTATACACATCATCGAGTGAATAACCTTCTTCTTCCAAAAAAAGCCAAGAATGTTTCTTTAAAATTTTTAGCGGCAGTTGCATCGCTAGATACAGATTCCCCTTGAATCTCCAATTCTCGTATGCCATGACGAGATTTAAAGTTTCTTAACCATCCCTGGCTAGCCTTAAAGTCAGGAGGACCGTCAAGTTGATTGTTGAACTGAAGTGCCTTTTCACACAACAGAGAACCAGAGATAGGTTCCCCTTTGCTTCTTCTTTGCACAAACCATATATACAAAGCCTCTTCCAATTTCACATCTTTCGCATTTCTCATGGTTTTACGTTTCTTCGACCCATTTTCACTATCAAATTTCGATGCAAAACTCATAATTTTATCCTTGTTACTTTTGATGTCAGAGACGGTACTTTCCCAACATTGAAAATCCTCGCAAGTGAAGACACAGTTTCACCTTGTCCTAGTCTCTTGATAATTTCTGTTTTCGTTTCAATTGACAAAACATTGCGGTTCCTTTTATATGCTTTAGGCCTACTGGGAGATGCCATATCGCACAGAGAAATACTTGTACACCAAAATTATTCTGCTGTAGTAGCAGACACAATTATTTTAAGTTGAACTGTCTATTTAGCCAGTGTTCTACCTAGAACGCACACGTACACTGGATTGGTAAACCAGATATTAACTGACTTTATGATCTAACTGACTTCCTGTACGTAAGCGACCGACCATTAGCCATCCCATTCTCTACAAATTGTTCGCACACATTTGAAGTTTGCCGCATCAAAAGATTCAGAATTTTAGTCTAACGTGACTGTGGCATCTGATTTTTTTTTTTTTTTCTGGAAAAAGTGTTCGGATAATTGGATGTTCGGATAATTGGGGTTCGGATAAATGGAGTTCTACTGTATACGAGGAGAACTGCCGTAAGACGGGGTAAAACAGTTGAAAAAAAAAAAAAAAAACACACACACACACACCCACACAAATAGTGGGTGTGTGTGTTTTTTTTTCTTTTTTTTTTTCAACTTTTCTATTTCTAGTGGTTCATTTATTTTTTAATAAACTGGAACTTCTCCAGCCACGTCCTCAAATGAAACATTTGTGACGTTATCGTTAGCTTAACTTTTTAATATACCGGCACCTTTCCAGGTATGTCATTAAAGTAAACATTTATTTTCGTCACTTTTAAATTGCTATAACAAAACAACAAAAATACATCAAGGGGTTCAGCATCAACAACAAAATATCTATTTCATCAATGGTTTTTCATTGGAAAGAAAAGTTTGGTGCCTGTTAATCTGCTCCGATAGAAGCAGAAAGAGAGAGAGAGACAGACAGACAGACAGACAGACAGAGACAGAGAAAGAGAACGAACGAACTTTACTATCAAAGGGTTTAAAATTGGGCACGCAGGCCCGTCTTACATTCTGCCCTTCCTTTCTCTCGTCTTCCATACCGAATCCATTTCTCACATGTATCTTAAATATATATATATATATATATATATATATATATATATATATATATATATATATATATATATATATATATATATATATATGTAGAGAGAGAGAGAGAGAGAGAGAGAGAGAGGGAGGGAGAGAGAACTGCCATGCTTTTATTTTCTTTTTTCCCCTATGGAGCATGGTCCCACTACTGTAGTTAAAACCTTTGCAGGAGGCCTACATTAAAGCTAATATATACTGTTGCACTGGTGGTATTTTTGGCAATTTGTTTTACATGATGAGGTAGGTCAACCACATGCAGTATTATACAGGGTGTTCCACGAAAAAGCGGCCCGTGACGTCATGGACGTACTGTGCCGACACAGTACGTCCATGACGTCACGGGCCGCTTTTTCGTGGAACACCCTGTATTATTAGCCTCTTAGACATACCTGAGGGAGCAGTAGGTTTATTGTTTCTGTCTCCCCAGAGACCCCAGAGGCAGAGACAGAACTACCAAACATTAAACACAGAAGTAGTGGATTGAAAGTCTTCCAATACTCACTGACCTTTCTCCGGGCCCCTACTTCACAAGGGAAATAATATTAACTTTGTTTACAAGCGTTATCATAATAAACAGTATCACACCACAAGATATTTTATAATTTTACATGCTCCCTAATAGAACTGACGGGCCTTGTGTGTAGGTTTAACGGGGCACGCCTCGCCAAAAACGGGGTAAAACTTTTAAAATAAAAAAAATAAAAACTATACTAGCATGCACGTTGCACAGCATTCACGAATGAATACCTGTTTTTTTTTCACAGACATGGTTTATCAGAGCACCATACTATATTATTTTTACTGCCTATTTTTGGTGTACAAAAGTGACGCATAGTTTAAATATTAAATAAATATTAGACAAACATAAAGGTATGTTTTCAGGCACTCGTAAGAAATAAAGTAGTAGAAAACTAGACAACAGAAAAACAACAGACGTGAGTGGCTTACCCAGGACTCGAACCCAGGACCTTCCGTGCGACAACCCCGCCTAGCTATGCAACGGAAGGTCCTTGGTTCGAGTCCTAATTAAGCCGCTCACGTATGTTGTTTTTCTGTTGTCTACTATAATTTAGTTTTCTACTTCTTTATTTCTTACGAGTGCCTGAAAACATACCTTTATGTTTGTCTAATATTTATTTACTGTTTACAGCCCTCGGGTTTTCCTTCCTTATGTGTTATAAATAGTTTAAATATACTTTACGTTATGACGACATCCAACAATTCTGTATACAGGAGTGGAACGTCGACTTGCAGAATGGTTACAGCACTGGCTTCTCAAAGCAAAGTTATCCGGTTTGAATCCAGCTAAAGTCCCGCTCAAAGTCCACCCAGATATAAATGGGTATCTAACTCTGCTCTTGAAGCTAGAGAAGGGAAAGGCCACGAGGAAGGGAAGCGGTTCACACATCTCATAAAATTAATACGTAGTATTTGTAAAGTCTGTAATACGTTACTCCTTAACGGCAGTATCTGCCGTGGAAGTACCTTTGCCTTAATTTCAGGAGAATTCACGTGATATGTTTGGAACAGAAGATATGATTGTGACGGTGTGGCCAGAAAGGTGTAATTTTAGACGGCGTAATTGTTGTCCATCTTGTCTACGGTGTATATTTGTGCTCATGCTGGCATTCTCACACGGGAATGGGCGATCTAAACGAAACACACCTTTGCCATCCGTGAAGAAGACAGACGTGTGAGACGCAGAAGATATAATTGGAGACAGTCCTCGGTTGTTAGACATCCTGGCGCTGTCTGATAACACATCTTGATGAGCACAAAACCGGGATAGGTGTGACTCCAGGCAAGAGATATCGTGGGAATGCAACCTAGTGGGCGGACCTTGAGATGTGTTGATGAGGAAGATAATCCTTACTAAAATGTGATCTCATGTCATCCAAACTGAGCATAGGACTCCTGATTTGCTTCCTAGAGAGATGGGCGAAGTTTTCCCCTGATATTTTGACGTGGCTATCATGTGGTGTCGGCGTCTGTGGCCTAATGGATATGAACGCAGTTTCATAATCCAGATATACCAGGTTCGAAACCTGCTGCAGGCGGTTTGGTAGCAGATCGCTTTGTGTGGATTTTTAACAGTGGTATAAGCGCCGTACCGTTCAGAAAGCAATGGCAAACTACTGAATGAAAAAATTGCCTAGAAAAATCGCAAACAGCCAATAAAAGCTGGGGTTGATTGCCACGTCCTGTAAAGGATAAGCAACTAACTTTATCATGTGGTACAGGGGTGGAGATGTAGATTTAAACTGAAACAGTGAGAGGCTTGGGTCAGAGCTGAGAAGAGCCAGATCGTCTTCATGCGCGGTATGGATCCTCAATGCGATACACCAGTGAGGTAGAGGATTTGATACGCATATGTTGCGTCTGTGTTAAGAGAACTAGTGACATTGAGGTATGCTTGCATATGAGTACATTTTTATAATACTTAACGTAAAGTAAAATTTGACGTTTCAGGTTTAGAGTTATTGCTTATTAGCGTTTGTCTATCTATAGTTTGATAGAAGCTGATTGGCGATTTGTGTTTTTAAGTGTAATTTCACGTATATCTCATAGCTATTTTCAACCATGAGACTGTGTTTTAAATGTGTAAAGTACTAAAGTGATTTTATTAGAGGAATTCTAGTGCCGCATTGCGCAGTATACAAGTGTGTGCGTATTACCATTATTATTATTTGTGTAGTGTTAAGTGGTAGTTATATTGCATTCTTGTGGGCCGTAAGCGTGGTTAATTTTACATCAGTGATTATTGTGAGAGAAAGATTTGCGTACCCTCTAGCTCCGTGAGTAGCGTATGCCTATTACGTTTAGTATAGAGCTGGAAGAATAGAGTGTGTATATATATATATATATATATATATATATATATATATATATATATATATATATATATATATATATATATATATATATATATATATATATATATATATATATATCTGCTTGTTCTTTAGAGCAGCTAGGCCTCTAAGATACTGATAAATTGATGTCATTTAGACCAGTGAGTTGTGTATAATATTTCATCATAGATAGAAGTGCTTCATTTAAGTTTTCTCTCGTGTGATGATGAAGTTAGTATTTAGTATGAGTATGAAGGCATTATTGTAGACTGAGATATGTTTATTGTTGATTACAAACACTACACACACACACACACACACACACACACATGTACATATAAGTGCATGTACTTGCATATTTTCACACATATGTATGTATTATTACGTAGATGATGTTTGTCCATTAGTACGATGCTAGTTTATTTTGTTTCATTTTATTTCAGAGTCCAGCTGTCTGTGCTGGGTTATTATATGGTGTTACGTAGAAAATACCTAAATAGCTTGGTTATATGGTGTTGTATAGGAATTACCTACAAAGTCAACTTGTGGACAACATTGTTTTCTGTATGATTCAAATGCTACCTGATAGGGTTTCATTAATAAAAGTGGGACCCCTGTCATCAAGAGAGTTTTTCTGTGACTGCGGAACGTGTGTGAAAGTAGGTCAGAGAGGGTGACGACAACATTACACATGAATTCTTATTCTTCGTCACACATCGTCTTCGTACCGTCACATGATGATGATCTTGAACTTCGCCTGCTCTGTGGAAATGTTGTTCTTAAACCTGTGATGACATTATTGTACGGTACATTACAACTGTTACTAACTATATGCTTACCAGAACGGTCTCTTGGTCTTATGTTTTTTCGTTAAAGAAAAAACAAGATTCTAAATCTTTCCCGGTTGTAGGTTTAATCACAGAATACTGGACACACGCCACCACGTCGACCAACAAATTATCAAAAACTAGCCCAACTCTTGATTAATAACTTTTGCTGTTTTTTTTTTGTTTTTTTTTTTAATGTACAGTTGCTGTTTGTGTTTTTTTTTTAAATGCATGGCCTCATTGCTTGGCGCACGTTATTATTTTTGAAAACTCTGAAACAGGGTTAGGGTTAAGGTTAATCTAGGGACTTATTTCCTGTCTCTGCATCGTAAGCCTAAGCCTTAAACTAAGTCCTAACGTTAAGCCGCTAACCGTAAACTTTTTCTCGGAGTTTTTTTTTTTTTTTTTTTGGTGCTTATAACAGGCAACTATAAATCTCAGAACAACAACCACTAACGCTAATCGTAACCGTAACTATTTTATTGTGTCGAGCCTTTTCAACAATAATTACTGACACACAACAAACTAGGATAGCTATGGATCGCAAGTTCGCCTACTTATTGATCGGTAGTTAGGCGACGTTTATGGCGTGTGTCCAATATTCTGTCATTTAACCCCACTTGTGCCATGACCTAAGGTGACTACACAGTTTCATACTGTCAAAGCCTCTTTCTCTACATTTGAATATTATTTCACCAGTAATGAATGGTTAGAGAGACCCAAGTTACTAGAGGTAATCGCGCTAAATTTAAATTATCCCCCCAACACCTATTCGGAAACATTCTCGTGTCGAGCCCTACTCGAGAGCCCACTGAGTATATCTGTAAATCCACCCTTGAGCGAAGTCCACAAGATGATAGTTGTATTAAAATATATTAAAAAACTAATTATATTGGAGTTGCATACAACATCTCAGTAGGCCTACACAACCTTTATACAACTTATTATATGAACAACTATTAACGTCTTAAATACTTACGGTTTTGTCTCGTCTGCGAGTGTCCTATCCTTCATTTTGAATCGCGGCACATTTTTAGCAACGTGACCGTAACTGGAAGCATACACGTATACCACTTAGACCTGTCCCACATCTGGCCACAACAGTATATATTACCTTAATATTCATCCAGAAACCTAGACGAGTTATATAATATTTAGACACTGTTTTAAAGTCTTGTTTTTAGTTTTGTGTTATAATTTCGAAATAAATGCGCAGGACCACGTGCCCCACGTTAACAAAAGTATGTTCAAGTACTTGGTGAGAACAGATGAAAAAGAGCGGGTGTTGTATACAAGAACAAAGACATACAGCAGCAAAATCCACAGCGCGACACTTCACTCGCTCGTACTCACTTTCACATTGAAGAAATCACAAACAGCTGTTTCGGACGGTATCGGCTACTGTCGAGCGTTGGCCGCTTTTGCCCGATCTTAGCACGAGAGTTAATAAAATTGGTACGGTGCACCGAAGTTCCTAAGTTGATAAAATTGTTACCGTATACCAAAAAAATCGTGTTGAAATATTTTGAAGTAAGGTATATATTAATGAAAACAAGGGGTTCGGGGAATATCAGCGAGTTACCTGAATTCAGATATGTTTTTTACAGACGATGTGCGAGAGCTTGATAGGGAAAATCAAGAAATGATTATAAGAAATAATAATGGCAAGCTGACAGCTAAAATATGAAAGTCATTGTGGTACCAAAGCGTCAAACGACTGGATTATACCAGTCTTTATCAGAGCAACATAACAAGAGATTTCCCAATCACAAGAAAGACCACCCTGATCGACATTTTTGTTGGTTTCAGCAATGTTAAACTTGTTGATTCGTCAATTACAACGGCGTTCTCCAAAAGGTGATTGATTAATTGTCCTCATTATCTCTCTGTTATCCATATCAAACTTTCCCGCTATGGCTGCTCTCGAAGATAGTGGTCAGCTCTGTCATTACCGCGCACCCCTGCATGACCAGGACAGTAGATCCACACCAGTTCCTGAAGATTCGAGGTTTCTATGGATGTTTTTGTTTATTCATGCTGTAGAAATCTTTTCTCGACCTTCTGAAGTATGGACTGAGAGTCTGAGACAATAACTGCCCTGGTTAATGGAGTTTTAGGCAGCCACCTTAGGTCTGCAGTAGCTGCCTCTCTTCTCATTTTTATGCTGTAAGTTGCTGTCATGTAAGCTCCACTGATACTCGATGACTCTGACCTTTACTCTAGCCAAGAATCCCCCATCCTGCTTTCTCACCATGGATTACAGATCAATCAATGTTCACTAAGGCATCATCAGCCCCAGCAAGATGATTTATCAGTTGATTAATTTCCAGCTCTGCTCTCTCTCTGCCCCAAGCTCTCTCTGCCAAGGCTAATAATAACGTGATGGTAGTTCGTAAAACTTATCATGACTTATGGGTCAAAGGTCAATGCTCCATGAACAAATTTTAAGGTCTGTGCGTTCTTTCAATAGGTATTCAATTTAGTTTTCCGGTGCATTACATGCTTTTTTCCAGAACAAACTGGTGAGAAAGTGCCACTATTCTTTGCGTTTCACTTATTTCACTCAGACAATTAGAAGGTTTAATGAAAAGATTCTGAAATAAGTAGTACTTTTTTCATAGTAGAAACGGTAGCATAGGTGAACAGATATGAATTAGAAGAGAACTTGTCAGATCATAGCTACATTCTGGGGCAGAGAGATTTATGATTAATAAATTTCTATATCTCTTCTTTATTCTACACTTGTCTTTTACCTCTTTTTCGCTCTTTTACCTTTTTTCGCATACGCTCGATTGTTAACGAATACTCTCCCATTCAAACCTTTGTCATTTTCTTTTCTTATTTAGCAACGCATTTTATTGCTGTTAAGCTCAGTTCTTTGATGAGAGAGATCGAATCGTGTTAATTCGTTCTCGACAGGGATAAGTAGGAAGACTATCGTCTATCACTTCTCTCTGATCTGTTCGCCTATTGTTAATTATTCTCGGTGAAAGATTTGAGATGAAAGACAGAGATCGCTGGGAATGGCCATATGAAGCAGAAGGTGTAAAACGCACACTGGAAGTTTTCATGCCGATGTCTGATCAGATCGAGAGAATTTACTGCAGGTGTAAAGTCTGGTTTTGGTCCTGGGTGAGAAATCTCTCTGATTTGTAGAATGAGTAAGGAAATATGTAAATCCGGGCGTAGGTGCGAACATCTGGCAGGTAATCGGGGTTCGATGATAGTGAATAATTTTCCTTTCATCAGAGATATATTTATACCAGAGCAGTTTAGACTTCAGTACTCCTTAGTCAGTAGACAGCTTCCTACGTTCTGAATACCGTGTATAGTGAAGTTCTTAGTTTCTCGACATCTAGCTGAGTTCTAGAATACCTGTATAAGGGTAGTTCCCAGTTTCGTGGAGATAGCCTGTAGTTCTGTTTTGGAGGTAATATTGACGAGTATTGTTGAGTGATTTAGGTGGTAAATCGCCTATTTCATTTTCACTAGTTTATTCCTGTGTAGAGTGATTAAATGTTAAGTCAGTTAATTTCTCTAGTTTATCGTGTTACAGTGGATAGCAGAATAAATTATAATTGCTAGCTAAAACTCATTCAGCTATAAATAAATTTAATTAAACTGCTAGTAACCAGCAAGAGAATAGTTTTAACTAACTAAGTAAATGCACTGATGTCTCATGAGTATTGACGAAATATATTTATATGTATTTTTAATTCATGATGATTGTTTTTAAATGACTAGAATTTATTTCACGGAAGTTTTAACGATGAGACTAGCTCTAAGCTTGTGGTTTCTAATTTAAGTTTAAGGGCCGAAGTGAATATATATTCTATTTACGCGTAGGATTTGGTCTACTATTAGGGTTGAGTATTTATGTTCTTCTTTTCTTCCCTATATAGTATTCGGGTCAAAAACCCTAAACCTTACCAGCGGCTTTCAGTACCTATGTAACTGAGAAGAACTTTACTTAAAGAACATTCTGAATATAATTACCGGGTTTTGCAAGTGACCTGTCTGGCCTCGTGTTTTACACCCAGAAAAAAGACAGAGTACCGGCCCAAAAGTAATATTAAGAATAAATTATACTGGACTTATAGAATATCCAGATTTCTTTCTCAAGTTCATATATATTTCGCCTGTGGTGGCGACTAAAATAACATTGACATTACCCATATAACGACCATTGTGTTGTGGAGGAGATTTATCCCAAACCCGATTTCTGTACCTGACACTCAATTTAACGATTGAAGATTCCAAGCTAATGTACCCTGTGAACATTTGATATCATAAGTATTTTCCTAACTGGACAAAAATTGAAGTGACATTCATCAGCATACTATTTACAACCGTGAAGCAAGCGTTTCCCAACATTTGATTAATTAGTCTTTGGAGAAACTGGGGCTTGGTTCGCCAGTAAACTCAAGTCTGGGGTGATCTGTGAGGGACTTAACAATTGTTCCAAATGTTATGAAAGGCAACGATTAGGTAAGAGTGTGCTTGTTTCTGTGATCACAGGTTATCAGAGCGAGAGAATAACAGGGATGAATAATTCGTTTATGATATAACCCATGTAATAACTTTGTATTTTCTCTGGTATGCAAGGTTTTGCTAATGCTGTTTCCTCTTAGAATAAATTATTAATATATATAAACTCTGTTCTTTACCGAGGGAGGGAAACCTTGGACCTTAGCGTATAAATCTGTGACTCTTTGGGCTATAACTTCTCTTATAACGGAATCTTGGCAAGAGAGGGGGAAAGGATTACACCTATGAATCTATCTCTGTAATTAATTCTTAACCTATGTTTATTATATTTGGTTTGATATTCAATATTTTCGATGTAAAGTTTCTTTTTTTATGATAAATAAAAATTTACATAAATTTTATCTACGTGTGGCGGTCAGCTTGTTCAAAAAGATCCCTATTTCATAGATATAGTTTTCACGTATGTGCGTCTAATCGTCGTCACTTATCCGTGTGTGTATATATGTGAGTGGTTAAATATATCAATATATATATTTATAGGAAACTGTCTGATCTGAACTCTCAGTCGTAATCGATAGGCGGGTTTGATTATCTATCAAATCCAGGGACAGATTTTACCTTTCACCATTTCACTTGTGAAATTCTATTTCTTTACCTTATTTCCCACTGAGCTATCACCTGTTCTAGTCCTATTCAGTCTTATTCAGGAGGGACCAAAAGTGATCTTAAATACCCTATCGAAATATACGACAATACCTCATTTCTGAGGTTTGGATCTGGCTTTTGTGGGTTGTAGTCATTGCCCATGAATCGCACCCATATGTGAAGACTGGGACATAGGTGGAGACGTATACATCCATCTTCGTTTTCTTACCAACCTCTCTCTTGCTGAGGAATCCTCTATTTATGGCCTGAAAAAGTCTCCCAGCGCTGCTTTTTGAGTGGCCAACTCTTCTTTGATGCTTCCCTTTCGGTCTATAATAGTTTCGAGGTATTTAAAGTGGTCGACCTGCTCCAGGACCTGTTCTCCCAGCTTAATCTGATGTCTTCTTTCTTCTCGTCATATCACCATGGATTTTGTTTTAGAGCTGCTTATGACCATCCCTCTCTTCTCCAGCTCTTCCTTCCAGACTTTCAGGTTGGATTGGAGATGTGCCTCTGATTTAGCAATCAGGGCAACATCATCAGCAAATGCCAGCTCTGAAATACAGACCTGTCTCATCTTCCAGTACCCCACTGAATACTTTCGTGTTCTCTCCTTACATGCCTTGATGACATCGTCCATGAGGAGTATGAAAAGATAAGGTGACAGGATATCCCCTTGTCTTACACCAGTGGTGGTCTTGAACTCTTCTGACTTATGGTTTGCTGTCCTCACATAATTTCTGCAAGACTTGTAGAAGCTCTGTATAGCATGAATCAGAGGTGCTGGAATGTTCTTCCTTACCAAACAGTCCCAGTGTTTGCTCCAGGGGACCCTGTCAAACGCCTTTTCCAGATCTATGAAACAAAGATGGATCTCACTCTTATACTCAAGAGCATTTTCACTCAGCTGTCTGAGTGTGAAGATTAGGTCTTGAGTACTTCGGTTTGCTCGGAATCCGCACTGGACCTCATCCAATTGTGGCTCAGCTAGGCGTCGGAGTCTCTGCTCTAGGATTCTAGAGTAGATTTTACTTTTTGAAAATTGGTGTTATGATGGCAATCTCCCAATCCTTTGGTATGGTCTTGTAGCACGACGCTGCCTGTAGGACGCTTAATGTCGTAGATTTTTTTGATAGGAAATTAAGACTTTGGTTGGTCCCTTCTGAATAGATAGAATCAGTGATAGCTGCAGTGAGAGTTAATACAGAAAAAGATCTTTCCACGAGTGCAGTGGTAGCGAATCAATAGAACGGTCCCCTGGAAAAAGACAAGATTCTTCTCTCTCTCTCTCAGGCCTATCTTCTACGACACTTATGTAAGAGTCGGACAGACTATTGACAACATATGCTAATATGTAATGAACATACCACTCACGTGCACACACACCAGTGTCAACAGGTAGACACACAGACGTGAGGAGACTATCAAAATGATTACATATATATATATTCTGAACGAGCTGACCAACACGCTGTTTTTTTGTTTCAAAGGGAAGTTTTTATTTATCAGCTAAAAATTTCCTCACAACACATAAAATTCATCAAGAAAAGAAAATAACCATATACACGTGGTCAAAACAATAATCAATGAAATTGCTACAAGAAATGATAGACCCCAATATGATCTCGTCCCCTCAAGGTAAGCCCACAGTCCCGTTATGAGTAAAGTGAAAGCCAGGAGATTCAATGATACATATGAGTTTGTCTAATAATTTTTCTTTCTTTCCTCGTAAACAAATATGAACCGACTTAGATGTAGTAGGTTTTAACCTGAGGGAAGTAAAAAAAAAATATTCTTGCATTTGACAACAAGTTTCATAAATGGAATTACAAACATGGGTGAAATTCACATACCTCACACCGTCTACTTTCACTCGGTTCTTTCATCAGGGCCCTGTACTAATTACATACGTGATGTAGCTTGCCGTCTGGCGCAACCTTGGTAACATTCACACCCTTTGTCTGTTCTGTCGTTCACTGAAGCGGATCCCAGCTCTACAGAGTGGTTTGCTGGTTTTGTTTTTTCTCAGAAATTTCTCCGGGGAGCATCAGCTTCAGGCGTCAGCTATTTCAGACTAAAGTTAGTGTATCTTGACTCACGAAGTAAGAATTAGGGTTAAGCGAGCACACAATGTCAGAACACGAGGTTTCCCTAAATTAGGAAAATGACCGGTGGACAGCTTCTCTCAACAGATAATCAGGGTTCACCACACATTTGGTCAAAAAGATGTCGGAAAGTTTTAATGCTATGAATAATGTTACTTGCCACAAAGGCTGTACTTTAGAATATCGTTTCTGGAAGGACTAATTCGGGCACCCTGGGCCCGTTATTTCAGTTCACGTTAAAGTTCTTGAAAAACTTACGACCAAGTCTTTAAGGGAAAAGTTTTTTTTTAGTCTTCACAGGATAGGTTCATCAGTACGTAACGCTGGTATAGTTAGGTTACCCCAGAAATCTCTGTATAAAGAAACATATATATGAAATATTTATACATCCTATGTTTAAGGGTATACTTATATTTTAACTGCGGGCGTAAACCTTAACTTATCATTTAACACCTCCCGTGAAATAAGTTATAGTCATAATTAATCATCATGAATTAGAGATATATATAAATATATTCTCGTCACGACTCATGAGACCTCTAGTCTAGCAGTTATAAGTTAGTTTGAAAATTATGTTCTCGTCTGATTATTTAGCAGTTAAATTAAATTTAGTAATAGCCGACTGAATTTAAGCTGGAAATATAATTTATCCTGCTTTCAACTGAGACACGTCACTAGAAATTAATACAGACTTATAAATTATTCGCTCTGCACCAGATCTACCTAGAGAAATAAATAGCTATTTAACACTTTTAAACACTTCACAAAATACTAGATATACTAGATAATAATATATGATACCTCAAACACAGAATTCCTAAGAACTAAACCACTTCGATCAAACTAAAGGCCATCTCTTTTAACAGAGATTTTTAGAAATCGAACGAGGCTTGTTCTAGTCTTGACTGCGAAGTTACTGAGTGATAATGAAATCTAGCTCATTCTAGCATATATGAAAACCCAGACAAAGAGATGAACGTTTATTTCGCAAAAACGAAATAATCTCCCCTTTCTCATAACAACTACGTACCTAGAAGAGGCTGTTGTAAACTGCCACTTTCTGCGTGTCAGTTGCGAAATCTCAGACAACCTGTCTCCAATGCAGGGCAGTTTTCACACTACAGCTGACCATGGCCCACAGTGAGCGCCGTGTCAGTTTGGGATTTTTCAGACAAATGTCTGAATACTGACCGGTGCAGATGTAAAGTATCACACCTCACCCGGACTTATGCCGAGAAGAAGCTCGCGCGCTCGGTGAGAATGTAGACGATTGTCTACGTCCTATGTTCAGCTAACCGACTTATCACGCCTTCTGACGCCCTGCAGCCCTGACATCTACGTAATATCGTCCTAGCGCGATTCTCAGTTTTGAGAAAGAAACAGGTAAAGTTTAAAAATACTGAAGAAAATATTTTTCGCAACCGAGTGATGCGAAAAATACAGGAAAAACAAGTATGGAAAGAATATAAATGAAAGGATTAGGGTAAGAGAATAGGAAGAAGATGTAGGTAATTTAATGACATAAAGACCTACGTGACAGGACGTCCCCCCTTAAGATATGGAAGCACTCCATGTCTACGTTATGAAATTAAATTTCCTATAACCGTAGCTTCGGGGTGTCTGTCTTCTTCCCTCTCATCTTCCCCCTCCATCTCTCTCCAATTCCTACTCAAGTCTACTCCCCAAAGTTTCCTTCCTCTGGAATGTCTCCCATGCGCGCTTGAAAGAGCGTCGCCGCTTCTGACATTTTTGAAAGATTTCCTGTGATAGCGGTGGAATATCCCTGCCACTATCATCATCTTCGTCAGCTCTGGCGATCGTCAGGAGATGGTCGGAGGTCGGCACTGGTCTTTCCAAGTATCTCTTTAAGAGATTTAAATGGAAAACCTTTTCCTTTCCTTGAATAGATATCTGGTAGTTAGCCTTAGACATCTTTTTCAGGACGGTAAACGGCCCTTGCCATCCGATCTTCAGTTGATTGTTCTCGGTAGGGAGTAACACCAAAACTTTCTCTCCTGCTTCCAGTTCTCTCTCTTTCGCGACTTTCCTGTATCGGTTAGCGTGCTTTGTGCGAGCTCGCTTAAAGTTAGTCGTTGCTAGGTCCCATCCTAGTTTCAACCTTTCCTTTAAAACCGACACATATTTACTGGCTGAGACAACTGTCTCATCCGCCTTCTCGTCTGTCAGAGACTGAAGTAAGGCTTCAAGCGGGCCCTTAATGGGTCTGCCGAATAAGAGTGTAGCTGGCGGAAATCCTGTGGAAGTATGAGGAGATTCTCTGTAGCCAAATAATGCTGCAGGAATACAGAGATCCCAATCTTCAGGTTTCACTTGTGCCAGCTTACTTAGCATCATGGTGAGGTTTCCATTTGCACGCTCCACGAGCCCATTTCCGGCCGGAGTATATGGCTTAGTGTGGATGTGTTGGGTCCTCAAGATCTTCACGATCTCATCCATCAACAGGTTTCGGTATGGAGATCCGTTATCCGTCAACACTTGCTGCGGGAATCCCAACCGAGTGAAAATCTGCACGAGGGCTTCTGCGACATGCTTGGCATCTGCGCATGTTAGCGGTATAGCTTCTGCCCATAAAGTGCATGTATCGACTAAGGTCAGGATAAACCTGTTCCTTCTTTTAGTCCTTTCGAAAGGCCCTAAAATGTCGATCACAACCCGTTCGAATGGTGTTCCCACTATTGGCATTTCACCCAAAGAGACTGGGGATGCCCGTTGCTTGGGTGGCACACGTTGGCACTGGGCACAGGATTTGACATATCTGATAATATCAGTATTTACTCCTGGCCACCAATAATGAGTGGTTATCCGTTGGTTTGTGGCGTTCTGTCCCATATGTCCGCTGAAGGGAAGAGAGTGCCCCATTTCTAGGATTTGGCTTCTGTACTGTTTCGGTACTAGGAGCTGGTTGTAACTTTGGTCAGGCTTGCCCGTTCTCCGATAAAGTACGCCATCCTTAGAAAAAATGTCCCCGTGCTGTTTGGGTTCCTTAGCCATGGGCAGTTTCCTAAAGCAGGGTGCCAAAGTAGGGTCCTTGTATTGCGCTTCTTTAAGTTCCATGGGTAACAAATTAGGCGCAGGCTCCCGTTCCTTCTTGGTTTGCCCTCTTGTAGTTACTGCTGCCACAATCGGCTCTTCCGGTTTCCCAATACACACGTATCTCCCGCCAAGTATGACTGGGTAGATGGGATCATCCATAACAGCCGCTTTGATCACACCTCTGACGAAATCAGAGTGGATCTCCACCACTGCGATGGGAAGCGCTGTAGGTGCATCACTCTTAGAAACTCCACAAAGTTTGACGGTTGTAGTGAAATTGACAGAGATACAACGGTAAAATCCCTCCAAAGATAACATTTAAGGATAAAAACATAATGCGTAGGCTGCGAATAGTACATGATCGCCTAGACCGCGGGTCATCATCCTCCATAATAATTGACTTGCTAAACAGGAGGGGAACGGCGGATCAAAAAGGAAAAAAATATGACTGGAAAGATTGCGTGAGACTAGAAAGGCTAAGGAGACGCAATTGGGGGGGAAACGGAGAAAAGTCACGTTTCCCAAGTTGACATAAAAAGTAAGCAACTCGACAGAAGGGACCATAGATATGTTACGCCACAGTCATTTATTGGACGCTTTTGCGCGATACCAAGCCCTTGATTTGAATTCAGCGGCTAAACGCAGATGTTAGGAATATTACAAAAATTTAAAAAGTACTTTTTTCTTAATATTAATGTTAGGAATATAAAAATTAGCTGGCCGGATGGCCTATTCTGAGCAGTGAACTAATATGTTCTTAATTTTACAGACGGATAGATAATAGTGAAGATAATGACAAAAGACAGTGTTGTTCACATCATCGACAGACTGTATTGAATCTCAAAGTGTCGCTAATTGCACAAAAAAAACACGACCTCGAAACGCAGGTGTTCAAATTTACTTAGTATGGAGGAGAGGGTTTTTGGGTGGTAGCTGTGTCTAAATATAACTTTTAACGACAAAATTTTGGAGGGCAGAGAAAGGTTGGTTCAAAAATCAAGTACATTTTGTAGAAACACAAGTAGAGACGGACAGACTAACAGATAACCATCCATACTTGACTGAAGCATGACTGAAATGACTTTATGGTAGGAAATTTGAATTTAAAATAAACCTAGGCAGTGATTGGCCACAGACAATCATATCATTAGCGCTCAGACGCGAAAGTGGGGCCATTCTTCAATAGTTGTTCAGTGATAGACACAGATTTTAAAGTGTGGTGATTTCCATATGAAAGAAAGTGTAATAAATTTAGGGACGCCATACTATAGCCAGCAGCTCAGCTGAGTTTTGCTAGCAATTCTGTGTTATTTATTCATAATCTGAGCTGCGAGTTTCTGTTGTCAACCAAGCAGTGTCTATTCAGTTGGTGACTTTACTCGAGTGTATCTGTGCAGTACTTGTGACAGAGACCACCATTATTGCCCGCCAGCACGGAGAGGTGGGACCACCTGATTTCAGCACCAGAGCTACAACGACAGGATGAGTGAGCCTCTGGTCTGCTGGACATTCACCAACGATTTGTAGTGACTAATACCCTCATAAAAATTCCCACCATTTTCTGGACACTGTGTATTCAATATAGACAGGTGTGATGAGGCCACCCCAACAGCACAAACAGTAACTATCCTCCCAAGTAGATGACTACTAGAACATTTTAATAAAACTAACTAGTATAGTACATATATATGTACACTATTGCATTATGATATAATATTCCATGCATTTCTTTCATAATCTCTAAATCCTTTTAAGTTCTGGTCAACCTAAAAAATTGATCCAGAACAAAATAAATGTAATATAATTCTATCAAAAAATTTTACACACGTGAGTTAGTTCAGTGTATTTTAACATTTATTAATATTATTAGTCTTGTTAAATATCTGTGGGTATATCTATAACCTATTACACCACACTACATATCATAACCCTAGACACTTTACGTAGCCACATTCATTAAAAAAAAAATTAAGTGTGAGGTCGTAGTGGTAGCAAGAAAGGCCTTCTGACAATTCACAACTACATTTTATCTCAGGAGCCTTCACAGCTGGCCTCATACAATTACATTTAGTAATATCATCATCATACAATACCATCAACACCACTACATATATTGGGGTCTTGTCCAGGGGATAATTAGCCCAACAGTAATATTAGGATCTCCTGGTGGGAGAAATAAAAGTAGGGAAATAAATTGTAAAATTCCCTTTAAAATTAAAAGTGTCCCTGCAGATAAAAGTTGGTGAATCTTCACAGCCAGTAATAATTAATTAGTTAACTGGTTAGTTAGAATTGGTTAGACTATAGTCATAAGAAGTACTTAGTGTATTTACTGGTTAGAAATTTAGCTTGTATATTATTATATTGTCTAAAAAGTATGGCGGAGCTGGCAAAATTTAGATCAGCTGCTGTGCTCACCGCGAAGGAGATGGGAATGGATGGTCAAATTTTAATTCAATACGTAACGGCTGAATGTGTTAAATATATTGAAAGGGAAGATAGAAAGGTAGCTGAAGAGAAGAGGTTACAAATTGAGGCTGATAAAGAAATTAAGAGGCTGCAGATTGAGGAAGAAGAAAAACGACAGCAAAGGGAGGCAGAAGAAAAACGACAGCAAAGGGAGGCAGAAGAAAAAAGGCTGACTGCCGAAAGGGAGGCAGAAGATAGAAGGTTGCAACGGGAGCACGAATTACGACTAAGGGAGCTGGAATTACAAGGCCAGGCTCCTGAAAATGGTGCCAGCCCTTTTGCCTCAGATGCTACGCCCAGTCTGGGAGCCTCAAACACAGCTATGTGGTTTCATTTAGACCATTTTGTTGAAAAAGACGATGACATAGAGGGGTACCTAGGACGTTTTGAGTTATTAGCTACTACATATGGGTTAGAGAGAGAGAGGTGGAGCTTAAAGCTATCACAGGGATTGAGAGGTACTTCTTATGAAGTATTTGCCAAAATGAACAGGGAAGACCAAGACAATTATGACATGTTAAAGCAGGCTTTGTTATTAAGGTACGAGAAGAATGGTGAATTTTATCGTAAGAAATTTAGAAATGCTAAACTGTTGTCTGGGGAGACATACCACCAATTCTCTGCTAGACTAGAAACCTATTTGGAGAAATGGACGGCTCTGGGGAAGACCCAAGATCTTAAAGAAATGATCATGATTGAGCAATTGAGAGAGTCCATGGCTCCAGACATGAGAAAATTTCTCATGGAACAAGGTGCAGAGAAGTTGGGGGAAATTTTAAATGTTGCTGAGAGGTATCAGGCAGCCCAGGCAGAGGTAAGTGGTGCTAAGAAGAAGCACATAGACAATTTTAAAGCTCCACAGCAATTTAATAAATTTGATAATAGAGAGCAGGGAAATAAAGGTAGGACAAACTTTGAGCGGCCAAGAAATGACTATCGCGACAGAAACTCACAGTTCAATGACCAAAAGTTCAATGAAAGAAAACCGTTGAACCAAGGAAAAAGATGGTGTAAATGGTGCAAGAAGGATAACCATAACACCGAATTTTGTAGAAGGAAACCTTCAAACATTGCTGCAATGAAGTCGGGGACGCAAAGATTAAAGGTTAATCCTAAGGGACAACAGGAACCTTATCACCCCCCAGTTTGTGAGGATGTTATTTGTAATGGGGTCACCATAAGGTGCCTTTATGATACAGGTTTGGATTATGATTCAGTTGTGAAGTCTAGCCTAGTGGACCCAAGTCAGTATACCACAGAAACAGTGGAAATACAAGGGGCGACTAAGGACATACCACTCATGACACTTCCCATCGCAAGGATAACGGTGAAAACTCGCTATGTGGAAGGAGAAATCAGAGCAGCAGTGATAGATGAACCAATCTACCCTCTGATATTGGGGTGTAGATACGTCTTCTTGGGGAATCCCGAGAAACCTGTGATCATGGCGACAGTGCAGACCAGGTCACAGAAGAAGGAGGAAGAAGGTGAACCTATAAATGCTCATCCAGAGGAGATGAGGAAGGCGCAGGCTGAGGATAGGACACTCAAGCCCTGTTTTAAAAAATTGCCCAAATGCCACACACCTCCGAGCAAGGGGGAATATTTCATGAAGAACAGATTATTATATAGGAAGACAGGAACTAGATCCCCTGGTCACGGACAGTTAGTTCTTCCCAAGATATATAGGGCAAACTTAATAAGGAGCTTACATGTTGGAAAAGATGGTGACCATGAGAAAGTCGGTACCATCTGCCAAAAGATTGCTCGAAAATACTATTGGCCCGACGTAAATGTCGATGTTGAAAACTTTGTAGAAGCATGTGGCGTATTTCATGAGGGAACACCCACAAAGGGAAAATATGTGCAGGACCTAGAAACGCCACGGGGCAACTTTAGGCCTGAAAGGAAAACTAATTATACTCGGGTAGACAAAGTGGAATGGGAGCCCCCTTTTCACACCCAGTCTTCACTTGAATGGATTAACATGGCCACTATGCGAAGGGTACAAAGAAGAAATTTTACCCAGGATAAGATGACAATCCCTCGGTCAGACTTATATAAACTGGAAGAACAGAAAAGAGAGCGAAGATCTCTCATAAGCAATCTTAAGTGGGGAGACAAAACCCCAGAAAAAAATTGGTAGTGGTCGATTTGTGAGTGATGATTCTAGGAAGAAAAGTCCTCATTATAAAGCTTCTAAGGGACGGGACCAGACGGGTTCCATGAAAAATACGTATGATAAATTAAAGATCCAGATGTAACTTTATTAAGGACCTGGACAGATGAGAAGGCGGAAGAGACTGTTACCTCATCGTATCAATATGTGAACGAACTGACCAATCGTTTGAAAGCTGGATGGAAACTGGCAAATGATAATTTGAAACAAGCCAGGAAGAAACATGCAGCATATTTTAATAGGAAGGCAAAGGACAGGGAACTGGCAGTCGGAGAGAAGGTGCTGCTTCTACTACCCGGAAGCCAGAATAAATTACAAATTGGTTGGCAAGGTCCATATACGGTTCTAGAGAAGGTGTCTAGAACAAACTATAAAATTGACAAAAAGGGGAAGGAAAAAGTTTATCATGTAAACCTGTTAAAGAAGTATCTGGACAGACCACTCCAGGAAAGCACCCCCTTATTGACCTTGGCTATTGCAACCCAGATGCAAAAAGAACCACTCACCTCACATGAATACCCATTACATCCTTGTGAAACCGCAGCACAGGTAAAAGTCAGTAAGCACCTGACTAAAAACCAGAGGGAGAGAGTTCAACAGGTTCTGGAGGAACATACAGATGTATTAACAGATAAAACAGGCCATACAAATTTGCTACAGTATGACATGAAACTGGTAGACTCAAACCCAATCTGTATGAGAGCCTATTCTATTCCGTTCGCGAAGGAGAAGGCATTGAAGGAAGAAATAGAGTATTTGTTGAAGGAGGGGATTATTTCGCACAGTGAATCATCTTTTAGTTCTAGTGTCGTTTTGTTGAGAAAACCGTCTGGGGAACACAGATTGTGCATAGATTACAGGAAACTGAATGCTGTCACAGAAGGACAAGTGGATCCATTACCAGACACAAAACAGCTATTTGCCAGACTGAACAAGGCAAAATACTTTTCAAAAGTGGATCTTAGTAAAGGCTATTACCAGATCCCAGTGAAGCCTGAAGTGAGACCTTATTTGGCTTTTAGCACTTCGGATGGACATTATGAATTCAATATGCTACCATTCGGACTGAAAAATGCTCCGAGTGTGTTTTCAAGGATGATGCGAAAATTGTTGGATCCCCTGAATAACCCATGTATCACGAATTTCATGGATGATATTCTCGTCGCCACAGAGACATTTGAAGAACACATTGAAGCTCTGGAGATGTTGTTTGATAGACTTCGGGAGGCGAACTTAACTGCTAGGCCAACAAAATGTTGTATTGGATGCAAAGAGTTGGAATTCTTGGGACACACTGTATATCAGGGTAATATGACCCCTGATCCTAAGAACTTGGAAAAACTGCAGAGAGCACCTAGGCCGCAAACAAAAAAGGACGTGCGATCATTTGTGTCGTTATGCGGATTTTATCAGAAATACATCAAGAATTTTAACGCTATTTGTGCTCCTCTGACTGATCTGACTCGCAAGGGACTTCCAGATAAAATTATTTGGACTGCACAATGCGAACTAGCGTTCCAAGAGTTAAAGGAAAAACTCACTAGCAAGCCTATTCTCAAACTGCCTGATTTGACACAGGACTTTGTCTTAAGAACCGATGCAAGTAATGTAGGACTCGGAGGGGCTTTGTTGCAAAGATCATCTTCACCTGATGGGGAACTTAAACCAGTCGCTTATGCAAGCCGCAAATTGAATAAGGCGGAACAAGGATACTCCACAAGCGAAAAGGAATGTTTAGCATTAATCTGGGCAATAAAGAAGTTTCAAATCTATCTGTATGGTAGGACATTTGTGGTGGAGACGGACCATCAGCCTCTCGTGTTCTTGTCTCAGGCTAAGCATGAAACGCAAGATTGCTGAGGTGGTCTTTATTGCTTCAACCTTATCAGTTCAGTATCCAATATATCCCAGGCAAATTGAATGTCGGTGCAGATTTCCTCAGTCGGCACCCCTGTGATCAAAATTAGAGTAGTGGCAGACGTGAGGAGTAATTTTACCTATGTGTATCGCTGGTTTTGGAACTTGCCATAGGCATGTTTTCAAGTGGGGAGATGTGTAGTGAAATTGACAGAGATACAACGGTAAAATCCCTCCAAAGATAACATTTAAGGATAAAAACATAATGCGTAGGCTGCGAATAGTACATGATCGCCTAGACCGCGGGTCATCATCCTCCATAATAATTGACTTGCTAAACAGGAGGGGAACGGCGGATCAAAAAGGAAAAAAATATGACTGGAAAGATTGCGTGAGACTAGAAAGGCTAAGGAGACGCAATTGGGGGGGAAACGGAGAAAAGTCACGTTTCCCAAGTTGACATAAAAAGTAAGCAACTCGACAGAAGGGACCATAGATATGTTACGCCACAGTCATTTATTGGACGCTTTTGCGCGATACCAAGCCCTTGATTTGAATTCAGCGGCTAAACGCAGATGTTAGGAATATTACAAAAATTTAAAAAGTACTTTTTTCTTAATATTAATGTTAGGAATATAAAAATTAGCTGGCCGGATGGCCTATTCTGAGCAGTGAACTAATATGTTCTTAATTTTACAGACGGATAGATAATAGTGAAGATAATGACAAAAGACAGTGTTGTTCACATCATCGACAGACTGTATTGAATCTAAAAGTGTCGCTAATTGCACAAAAAAACACGACCTCGAAACGCAGGTGTTCAAATTTACTTAGTATGGAGGAGAGGGTTTTTTGGGTGGTAGCTGTGTCTAAATATAACTTTTAACGACAAAATTTTGGAGGGGAGAGAAAGGTTGGTTCAAAAATCAAGTACATTTTGTAGAAACACAAGTAGAGACGGACAGACTAACAGATAACCATCCATACTTGACTGAAGCATGACTGAAATGACTTTATGGTAGGAAATTTGAATTTAAAATAAACCTAGGCAGTGATTGGCCACAGACAATCATATCATTAGCGCTCAGACGCGAAAGTGGGGCCATTCTTCAATAGTTGTTCAGTGATAGACACAGATTTTAAAGTGTGGTGATTTCCATATGAAAGAAAGTGTAATAAATTTAGGGACGCCATACTATAGCCAGCAGCTCAGCTGAGTTTTGCTAGCAATTCTGTGTTATTTATTCATAATCTGAGCTGCGAGTTTCTGTTGTCAACCAAGCAGTGTCTATTCAGTTGGTGACTTTACTCGAGTGTATCTGTGCAGTACTTGTGACAGAGACCACCATTATTGCCCGCCAGCACGGAGAGGTGGGACCACCTGATTTCAGCACCAGAGCTACAACGACAGGATGAGTGAGCCTCTGGTCTGCTGGACATTCACCAACGATTTGTAGTGACTAATACCCTCATAAAAATTCCCACCATTTTCTGGACACTGTGTATTCAATATAGACAGGTGTGATGAGGCCACCCCAACAGCACAAACAGTAACTATCCTCCCAAGTAGATGACTACTAGAACATTTTAATAAAACTAACTAGTATAGTACATATATATGTACACTATTGCATTATGATATAATATTCCATGCATTTCTTTCATAATCTCTAAATCCTTTTAAGTTCTGGTCAACCTAAAAAATTGATCCAGAACAAAATAAATGTAATATAATTCTATCAAAAAATTTTACACACGTGAGTTAGTTCAGTGTATTTTAACATTTATTAATATTATTAGTCTTGTTAAATATCTGTGGGTATATCTATAACCTATTACACCACACTACATATCATGACCCTAGACACTTTACGTAGCCACATTCATTAAAAAAATTAAGTGTGAGGTCGTAGTGGTAGCAAGAAAGGCCTTCTGACAATTCACAACTACATTTTATCTCAGGAGCCTTCACAGCTGGCCTCATACAATTACATTTAGTAATATCATCATCATACAATACCATCAACACCACTACAACGGTCTCTGCTGTCTCTTGACCGGTTTGACCAGGTTTCTGGCAACAATGCAATCATAAGAAAGCCCCGTGTCAAATAAACAAGAAGTTTGAGAACCGTTCAAAGTAACAGTACCTCGCGTTGAGGGTCTATCCCCAACAGGTTGGGAATCACTGTCAATAATTCCGCCTTGCGAGACTGTCAATAAGCATCCTATGCGTTTCGGCTCGGTATGCTCGCTCTGATCATATGTCCCGTGCTCAGGGGTTCTCCCTTTGCCACCTTGTCCTTTCTGGCTACGCTGCCATGTAGGGCGGTCGGGTTGATCAGACGGTTTGGGGTGGTTGGGGTACTTGTTTTTGTAGAACTTGGATTTTTCAGGAGGGGGGTTTTGAGGTCCAGTTTCTCTATGGTTATTTTGGTTAGAAGCCTGAGAAGATTGCTCTAGGTTATGTTTTCGAAAATGCTCCTCTGTCGGTTTCCGCTTTGTGGCCGGTAGTTCAGCCAGCGCATTGTGGTAACGCTCAGACTTCTCTAAGATGTCTTCAAGTTTTTCTGCCCCCTGCTCAGCTAGAAATCTCCGGGTATCAGCAGACAAAGTGTTCTTTATTTGTTCTGTTAAAACAAATTCCTCAAGACCTTCATAGGTAGAGGGGAGCTGTGAAAGCTCAAGTCACTTTGTTAGATATCCCTTTAGACGAGATGAGAACTGGTGAAAAGTTTCAGAATTCTCTTTCCGGCTGTTGCAAAACAGTTGCAAAAACTTGCGAGCGTTCATTTCAAAGCGCTCCAGTAACGCTTTCTTCAACACATCGTAGTCGTCTTGTTGGCTACTTTCCAGCTTAGAATAAACATCATAAGCAGAACCTTTTAGGGCCTGGGAAAGTTTCATATTCCAACGCGACCTCTCTAACCCGTACAGAGTTGCAATTTTCTCAAATTTTTCTAACCATGTGTCAATCTTCTCATTTGGACAAGGGAAAGACTCAAGAGTGAAAGACATAGCATTTAGTTGAAGAGATTGAGTGTTAGCAGGGTCAGTTAAGGAAGAATGAGGAGAAGACTCTCCATTGCTGGAGGTAGAGGCAGCACCACGACTTTGGAATTCTAGAGTTTTAAGAGCCAACTCGTGCTGTCTCTGTTTCTCTTTTTCCTCAAGCTGTCTCTCCTTCTCTCTTTCCTCATGCTGTCTCTCCTTCTCTCTTTCCTCATGCTGTCTCTCCTTCTCTCTTTCCTCATGCTGCATCCTGCGAATTTCCATTTCCTCGTCTATCTTCTTCTGCTGTAATAGCCGGTCTTCCGCTTCTTTCCTCCTAGCTTCTTCTTTTTCCTCTTTAGCTTCAGCTGCTTTCCTCTCCGCATCATATCTCTCAAGTTCGTCCCTGACAAATGCTTTCGCTTCCTCTCCTTCCAGTCCCTCCTCTCTCGCTTCTTCCCTGAGAAGTTGTCTAAGCTTTGCCCTCTCGGCCATATTATGTCAGTGACTGAGACTAGTGGAGAACGAAAATAGGAAAAAGGATACACTGGTTCCTACCACTTACGAGAAAAAATACCAAAAATCCGAAAGATGATATCCTTAACCCTGGGATACCTCCTCCAAAATAAAATCTAACTATCGCTGCTATTGATTGGCAATAAAGCACCTAATGCAAAACACGACTACGCCAACTAAATGGTAGTTAAGATTTATTCTGAAAAATAAGTTGCTACAGTGGAAAACACAAAGATTATAGCTAAAATTAAAGAGAAAAATAATCCCTTAATTTTTAAATCCACTATAAGTTCACCCCTGAAGTCAGTTAGGGTAAGGGAGGCAATTAATCTGGACGAATTAGTCCGAAACGCACTCCTTAGCTTAGCTCCAACCTCTACTACTTCATAACCCTGTGAATGTTATACACTCACAACTATTACCAGCGTTAGTATTACAAAATCAGTAATTAACATATATTCCGACACAATTAACCTGTAACTCAAATGTATAATGTTCAAAATGCTGTGGAAAAACAATTATTAGTTGTGTGGTCAGCACGCCCTTAACAGATCGTTACGTCTAGGGGATAAATTATTTAAAGATATAACAACTCACAAGACATCACACTCTTACTCTATTACAGAATAAAAATCTTTAAAGACGAGCTGATATTAGTCGTCTCGTCTTCCTATTCTAAGTTCAAAAATCCGTCGGGGAGACCCCATTTGTCGTATCGCCTTAGGATTTTGGGTTCAAATCCCGGACGAGCCCCCATTTGTCGTAGATTTTTTTGATAGGAAATTAAGACTTTGGTTGGTCCCTTCTGAATAGATAGAATCAGTGATAGCTGCAGTGAGAGTTAATACAGAAATAGATCTTTCCACGAGTGCAGTGGTAGCGAATCAATAGAACGGTCCCCTGGAAAAAGACAAGATTCTTCTCTCTCTCTCTCAGGCCTATCTTCTACGACACTTATGTAAGAGTCGGACAGACTATTGACAACATATGCTAATATGTAATGAACATACCACTCACGTGCACACACACCAGTGTCAACAGGTAGACACACAGACGTGGGGAGACTATCAAAATGATTACATATATATATTCTGAACGAGCTGACCAACACGCTGTTTTTTTGTTTCAAAGGGAAGTTTTTATTTATCAGCTAAAAATTTCCTCACAACACATAAAATTCATCAAGAAAAGAAAATAACCATATACACGTGGTCAAAACAATAATCAATGAAATTGCTACAAGAAATGATAGACCCCAATATGATCTCGTCCCCTCAAGGTAAGCCCACAGTCCCGTTATGAGTAAAGTGAAAGCCAGGAGATTCAATGATACATATGAGTTTGTCTAATAATTTTTCTTTCTTTCCTCGTAAACAAATATGAACCGACTTAGATGTAGTAGGTTTTAACCTGAGGGAAGTAAAAAAAATATTCTTGCATTTGACAACAAGTTTCATAAATGGAATTACAAACATGGGTGAAATTCACATACCTCACACCGTCTACTTTCACTCGGTTCTTTCATCAGGGCCCTGTACTAATTACATACGTGATGTAGCTTGCCGTCTGGCGCAACCTTGGTAACATTCACACCCTTTGTCTGTTCTGTCGTTCACTGAAGCGGATCCCAGCTCTACAGAGTGGTTTGCTGGTTTTGTTTTTTTCTCAGAAATTTCTCCGGGGAGCATCAGCTTCAGGCGTCAGCTATTTCAGACTAAAGTTAGTGTATCTTGACTCACGAAGTAAGAATTAGGGTTAAGCGAGCACACAATGTCAGAACACGAGGTTTCCCTAAATTAGGAAAATGACCGGTGGACAGCTTCTCTCAACAGATAATCAGGGTTCACCACACATTTGGTCAAAAAGATGTCGGAAAGTTTTAATGCTATGAATAATGTTACTTGCCACAAGGGCTGTACTTTAGAATATCGTTTCTGGAAGGACTAATTCGGGCACCCTGGGCCCGTTATTTCAGTTCACGTTAAAGTTCTTGAAAAACTTACGACCAAGTCTTTAAGGGAAAAGTTTTTTTTAGTCTTCACAGGATAGGTTCATCAGTACGTAACGCTGGTATAGTTAGGTTACCCCAGAAATCTCTGTATAAAGAAACATATATATGAAATATTTATACATCCTATGTTTAAGGGTATACTTATATTTTAACTGCGGGCGTAAACCTTAACTTATCATTTAACACCTCCCGTGAAATAAGTTATAGTCATAATTAATCATCATGAATTAGAGATATATATAAATATATTCTCGTCACGACTCATGAGACCTCTAGTCTAGCAGTTATAAGTTAGTTTGAAAATTATGTTCTCGTCTGATTATTTAGCAGTTAAATTAAATTTAGTAATAGCCGACTGAATTTAAGCTGGAAATATAATTTATCCTGCTTTCCACTGAGACACGTCACTAGAAATTAATACAGACTTATAAATTATTCGCTCTGCACCAGATCTACCTAGAGAAATAAATAGCGATTTAGCACTTTTAAACACTTCACAAAATACTAGATATACTAGATAATAATATATGATACCTCAAACACAGAATTCCTAAGAACTAAACCACTTCGATCAAACTAAAGGCCATCTCTTTTAACAGAGATTTTTAGAAATCGAACGAGGCTTGTTCTAGTCTTGACTGCGAAGTTACTGAGTGATAATGAAATCTAGCTCATTCTAGCATATATGAAAACCCAGACAAAGAGATGAACGTTTATTTCGCAAAAACGAAATAATCTCCCCTTTCTCATAACAACTACGTACCTAGAAGAGGCTGTTGTAAACTGCCACTTTCTGCGTGTCAGTTGCGAAATCTCAGACAACCTGTCTCCAATGCAGGGCAGTTTTCACACTACAGCTGACCATGGCCCACAGTGAGCGCCGTGTCAGTTTGGGATTTTTCAGACAAATGTCTGAATACTGACCGGTGCAGATGTAAAGTATCACACCTCACCCGGACTTATGCCGAGAAGAAGCTCGCGCGCTCGGTGAGAATGTAGACGATTGTCTACGTCCTATGTTCAGCTAACCGACTTATCACGCCTTCTGACGCCCTGCAGCCCTGACATCTACGTAATATCGTCCTAGCGCGATTCTCAGTTTTGAGAAAGAAACAGGTAAAGTTTAAAAATACTGAAGAAAATATTTTTCGCAACCGAGTGATGCGAAAAATACAGGAAAAACAAGTATGGAAAGAATATAAATGAAAGGATTAGGGTGAGAGAATAGGAAGAAGATGTAGGTAATTTAATGACATAAAGACCTACGTGACACTTAAGAGTAATAGGTCGCCTGATGCTCCCATGTACTTAACCATTTCTGGTGTTATACCATCATGCCCTGCTGCTTTGCCTATCTTGATTTTCTCCAGTGCTGCCTTCAGTTCTTCCATCTTTATGTCATCTTCACTATCATTGGTTTTCTCTTCTGTGCTAGTGGTTATCATTTCTGATGCTTCACCATGCTCACCATCCAGGAGTTCTGAGAAATATTCTTTCCATCTTTCCATTACTTCCTTCGGGGCAGTAAGCAATTTGCCTTGCTTGTCCTTTATAAATTTGAGAGGGCATTGTTTTTCCTTCCTCATGTTCTATAGGGTCTTATAGAACAATTTCTGGTTTTCTTGCGCATCTTTTTCTAGCTTTTCTCCAAATTCTTCCCAGGACTTCTGTTTTGCTGCTAGCACCTTGTTCTTTGCTTCTGTTCTTAGTGTCACATATTCTCAATATTTCTCCATTTGTCCTGTTGTGTTTTTAGCTCCTAAGTATTGTTTCAATGCCATTTCTTCTCTCTTATTTTTTCTGTGACTTCCTCTGTCCACCAAGGTGTCCTCTTTCTCTTGTTCCCAAGTCGGACTTCACCACATGCTTCTGCAGCAGCTGTCTTTATGATGTCCTTGAATTTAAGCCAGAGGGTTTCCAAGTCATCAGGTTGTTCTTCTGTGTTGTTCACCGCTGCAGCAATAAGACCCTGATATCTGGTCTTAATTTCTGGGTTTCTCAGCTTGTAGGTCTTAATGCTCATTTCTCCCGTTCGTTTACTTAGTTTCTTGCGTGATGTTGGGCAGTTCCTAGGCTGAGCAACTCTTTCAGTTGTTCTTTTGATTGTAAGGAGGTAGTGATTGTAGTGGAATTGATGGTATTGTATGATTGTGATCTTACTTAATGTGATGCATGAGGTCAGCTGTGAAGGCTCCTGAGATAAATTGTAGCTGTGAATTTTCAGAAGGCCCTTCTTGCTACCACTACGACCTCACACCTATCTTTTTTTTTTCTAATGAATGTGGCTACGTTAAAATTCTAGGGTATGATATGTAATGTGTTGTGGTAGTTTACATACACACACACAGATATTTAATAAGTTTAATAATATTAATAAAATGTTATGACACACTGAACTAACTCAAGCTGTGTAAAATTTTTGATAATAAATTTTCTTTAAGTTTATTTGTTCTGAACCAAGGTTTTATTTTGGTCAGAACATATGGAAGGTTTTGCAATTATTAATGAAATGCATGAATATATGGCATAATAAATGAAAGGAGTGTACATATGGATTTTACAATACTAGTTAATATTACTACTGTTTATAGTTGTAATTTTTCTGGGAGAACGTTTAATGGATGTGCTGTTGGGGTGGTCTCATCACTCCCTGTCTATGGCGACTACACATTGTCCATTTATTGAGGGTATTATAATTGGTGTGTTAGAAATTAAGTTGGTGAGTATTCAGCAGTCCAGACGCTCACGTATCTTGAATGAGTAATCTGGTGCTGGAATCAGGTGGCCCCACCTCTCCGTGCTTGGGGGCAATATCAGGCTGCTCTGCCAAAATATAAACTGCACGGGTCCACTCTTGTAATATTCAACACCTCATTTGACACCACATTGGTGCCAAATAAAAAACTCACAGTTCTGCAATAAAGTATTGGTCATGTGTCAGAATTCCATCCTCTAAACCATTTCTGGACACAACAGTACACACAACAACAACACCACATAGACGGGTCAGATCTCTTTGACCATACAACACATCTTACCAAGTTGGTTTCACATAGGATAAGTTCTCCCAGACTACATATTCTGAAATATGTTCATTAGCTTCCTGCCATAGAATAGGATAGGTGATATGTTCCACTGATCTCAACACTTGATCTGTCTTTCATAATCCTTGCTGGAGTTTATGTATTTTATTTGTCTCTAGACCCTGAACTGGGGCGGGGGGTCTAGAGCGAATCCTTACTTGTTGTAAGGGATAGATTTTAATATGGCAGTATCAAATCACTCGAAACATTAAACAAATATTAAAATATACAAAGAAATACTTTCAGTCTTACCAGAATTATGAATATAGAACACAGTTATCTGCTAGCAAAACTCAGCTGAGCTGCTGGCTTTAGTATGGCGTCCCTCTAAATATTTCAATTAGCTTCTGGGAATTACACCACTAAATAATTCACTGTGTCTACTAGGACAACTTATGACGAATGGCAAAAATGAGCGTCTGAGCGCCGATAATATATTCATCTATGGCCAATCACCGCCTTTTTTCCTTTTCAAATTCAAACCTCCTACCTAAAAGTCATTTCAGTCATACCTCAGTCAAGTATGCATTATTGTCTGTTGGTCCGCCTGTCTCTACTTGCGTTTCACAAAAAAACACACTTGTTTTTTGAACCAACTCTGCCTTCCCCTACACAATTTTGCCTTTAAAGTTATTTTTAGCCACAGTTCACCATCCCATCCCGTCTCTTTCATTCCAACTAGATTTTAGCACTTGAGTCTCAAGGCTACAGTTTTTTTGAAAATTTTGGACATTTTTTTGTTTCAATGCAGACGCTCGCTGATATGAACAACACAGTCTTTTGTCAATATCTTTCTTATTATCTATCCGTCTGTATAAATGAAAGCATATTATTTCACTGCTCAAGATGGGCCATCCGGCCAGCTAGGTTTTATATTCCTAACATCATTATTAATAAAAAGTTACTTTTCAAGGTTAGTTGGTTTTTCGAAATATTTCTAGCATCTTCTATACTGCGTTTGCCGCTGAATTAAAATAAACGGACTAAGTTATCGCAAAAGCGTCCAAGAAATGACTGTTGCGTATAATAGCTAAGGTCCCTTTTGTCGATTTCTTTACCTTGTGTCAACTTGGGGACGTGACTTTTCCTCCTTTCCCCACCAATTGCGTCTTTTAGCCTTGCTAGTTTCAAGCACGCGTTCAGTCATATTTTTTCCTTTTGATCTTCGTTCTCATCCCGTTCCAAGGGTAATGTTTTGCCTTCACGTTTAACAATTTAATTTCCATGGCGGGTGATGACCCGCGGCGTGGGCGATCATGTATTCTAGTAGCTTACGCATTAGTTTTTATCCCTACGTTGTATCATTGGAGATATTTTAACGTTGTATCATGGTTAATTTTATGACACATCTCCCCACTTGAAAACATGCCTACGGCAAGTTCTATAACCAGTGATACACATAGATAAAATCTCTCCTCACGCCTGCCATTACTCTAATTTTGATCACAGGGGTGCCGACTGAGGAAATCTGCACCGACATTCAATTTGCCTGGGATATATTGGATACTAAACTGATAAGGTTGAAGCAATAAAGACCACCTCAGCAATCTTGCGTTTTCATGCTTAGCCTGAGATAAGAATACGAGAGGCTGATGATCCGTCTCGACCACAAAAGTCCTACCATACAGATAGATTTGAAACTTATTTATTGCCCAGATTAACGCTAAACATTCTTTTTCGCTTGTGGAATATCCTTGTTCCGCCTTATTCAATTTGCGGCTTGCATAAGCGACTGGTTTCAGTTCCCCATCAGGTGAAGATGATCTTTGCAACAAAGCCACCCCGAGTCCTACACTACTTGCATCGGTTCTTAAGACAAAGTCCTGTGTCAAATCAGGCAGTTTGAGAATAGGCTTGCTAGTGAGTTTTTCCTTTAAGTCTTGGAATGCTAATTCACTTTGCGCAGTCCAATTAATTTTATCTGGAAGTCCCTTGCGAGTTAGATCAGTCAGAGGAGCACAAATAGAGTTAAAATCTTTGATATATTTTTGATAAAATTCGCATAACGACACGAATGATCGCACGTCCTTTTTTGTTTGTGGTCTAGGTGCTCTCTGCAGTTTTTCCAAGTTCTTGGGATCAGGGGTCATGCTACCCTGATATACAGTGTGTCCCAAGAATTCCAACTCTTTGCATCCAATGCAACATTTTGTTGGCCTAGCAGTTAAGTTCGCCTCCCTAAGCCTATTAAATAACATTTCTAGAGCGTCAATGTGTTCTTCGAATGTCTCTGTGGCGACGAGAATATCATCCATGAAATTCGTGATACATGTGTTATTCAGGGGATCCAACAATTTGCGCATCATCCTTGAAAATACACTCGGAGCATTTTTCAGTCCGAATGGTAGCATGTTGAATTCATAATGTCCATCCGAAGTGCTAAAAGCCAAATAAGGTCTCACTTCAGGCTTCACTGGGATCTGGTAATAGCCTTTACTAAGATCCACCTTTGAAAAGTATTTTGCCTTGTTCAGTCTGGCAAATAACTGTTTTGTGTCTGGTAATGGATCCACTTGTCCTTCTGTGACAGCATTTAGTTTCCTGTAATCTATGCACAGTCTGTGTTCCCCAGACGGTTTTCTCAACAAAACGACACTAGAGCTAAAAGATGATTCACTGTGTGAAATAATCCCCTCCTTCAACAAATAATCAATTTCTTCCTTCAATGCCTTCTCCTTCGCGAACGGAATAGAATAGGCTCTCATACAGATTGGGTTTGAGTCTACCAGTTTCATGTCATACTGTAGCAAATTTGTATGGCCTGGTTTATCTGTTAATACATCTGTATGTTCCTCCAGAACCTGTTGAACTCTCTCCCTCTGGTTTTTAGTCAGGTGCTTACTGACTTTTACCTGTGCTGCTGTTTCACAAGGATGTAATGGGTATTCATGTGAGGTGAGTGGTTCCTTTTGCATTTGAGTTGCGATAGCTAAGGTCAGTAAGGGGGTGCTTTCCTGGAGTGGTCTGTCCAGATACTTCTTTAACAGGTTTACATGATAAACTTTCTCCTTCCCCTTTTTGTCAATTTTATAGTTTGTTCTAGACACCTTCTCTAGAACCGTATATGGACCTTGCCATCCAATTTGTAATTTATTCTGGCTACCGGGTAGTAGAAGCAGCACCTTCTCTCCCACAGCTAGTTCTCTGTCTTTTGCCTTCCTATTAAAATATGCTGCATGTTTCTTCCTGGCTTGTTTCAAATTATCATTTGCCAGTTTCCATCCAGCTTTCAAACGAGTGGTCAGTTCGTTCACGTATTGATAAGATGAGGTAACAGTCTCTTCCGCCTTCTCATCTGTCCAGGTCCTTAATAGGGCTTCTAATGGACCTTTTATTGGCCTCCCAAATAGCAGAGTTGCGGGAGCCATCCCGGTTGAACTATGTGGTACCTCCCGATACGCAAACAATGCGGCGGGCAGGAATTGATCCCACAGATCCGGTTTTTCGTGTGCCAGCTTTCTCAGGATAGAAATGAGAGTCCCGTTGAACCTCTCTACCTGGCCGTTCCCTTGCGGATGGTACGGACTACAATGAAAGTGTCTGGCTTGAAATAGCTTAAAAACTTCTTCCGTTAGTTTCCCTTTGAACTGAGAGCCATTATCCGTCAAGATTTGATGCGGGAATCCTAATCGGGTAAATATTGTAAGTAGTGCCTCTGCTACATGTTTTGAATCAATTGATGGCAGGGCTACCGCCTCTCCCCACATAGAACAAGTGTCCACCAGAGTAAGGATGTAACTGTTCCTCCTCTTGGTCCGAGTGAGAGGTCCCACAATATCCACTGCAACCCTCTCAAAAGGTGTTCCCACTATGGGCATTTCCCCTAGAGTTGCAGGAGCAGTCCAGTGCTTTGGAGCTACCCTTTGACATTCTGGGCAGGATTTGACATATCTTTTTATATCCTCCGTTATCACTGGCCAGAAGTAATGACAAGCTATACGCTGTCCTGTGGCGCTGAACCCCATGTGACCACTGAAGGGAATCGCATGCCCGAGTTCCATCACTTTATCCCTATATGAAGTGGGAAGAACCAGCTGGTTGTGACCATTTGTTCCAGTTCCGGCCTTCCTGTATAATAATTTATTCTTCATAAAATATTCCCCCTTGCTTGGAGGTGTGTGGCATTTTGGCAATTTTTTAAAACATGGCTTGAGTGTCCTATCCTCAGCCTGCGCCTTCCTCATCTCCTCTGGATGAGCATTTATAGGTTCACCTTCTTCCTCCTTTTTCTGTGACCTGGTCTGCACTGTCGCCATGATCACAGGTCTCTCGGGATTCCCCAAGAAGACGTATCTACACCCCAATATCAGAGGGTAGATTGGTTCATCTATCACTGCTGCTCTGATTTCTCCTTCCACATAGCGAGTTTTCACCGTTATCCTTGCGATGGGAAGTGTCATGAGTGGTATGTCCTTAGTTGCCCCTTGTATTTCCACTGTTTCTGTGGTATACTGACTTGGGTCCACTAGGCTAGACTTCACAACTGAATCATAATCCAAACCTGTATCATAAAGGCACCTTATGGTGACCGCATTACAAATAACATCCTCACAAACTGGGGGGTGATAAGGTTCCTGCTGTCCCTTAGGATTAACCTTTAATCTTTGAGTCCCCGACTTCATTGCAGCAATGTTTGAAGGTTTCCTTCTACAAAATTCGGTGTTATGGTTATCTTTCTTGCACCATTTACACCATCTTTTTCCTTGGTTAAACGGTTTTCTTTCATTGGATTTTTGGTCATTGAACTGTGAGTTTCTGTCTCGGTAGTCATTTCTTGGCCGTTCAAAGTTTGTCCTACCTTTATTTCCCTGCTCTCTATTATCAAATTTATTAAATTGCTGTGGAGCTTTAAAATTGTCTATGTGCTTCTTTTTAGCACCACTTACCTCTGCCTGGGCTGCCTGATACCTCTCAGCGACATTTAAAACCTCCCCCAACTTCTCTGCACCTTGTTCCATGAGGAACTTTCTCATGTCTGGAGCCATGGACTCTCTCAATTGCTCAATCATGATCATTTCTTTAAGATCTTGGGTCTTCTCCAGAGCAGTCCATTTCTCCAAATAGGTTTCCAGTCTGGCAGAGAATTGGTGGTATGTCTCCCCAGACAACAGTTTGGCATTTCTAAATTTCTTACGATAAAATTCACAATTTTTTTCGTACCTCAATAACAAAGCCTGCTTTAACATGTCATAATTGTCCTGGTCTTCTCTGTTCATTTTTGCGAAGACTTCGTAAGAAGTACCTCTCAGTCCCTGTGATAACTTTAAACTCCACCTCTCTCTCTCTAACCCATATGTAGTAGCTAATAACTCAAAACGTCCTAGGTACCCCTCTATGTCATCGTCTTTTTCAACAAAATGGTCTAAATGAAACCCCATAGCTGATGTTGAGGCTCCCAGACTAGCTGCTGCATCTGAGGCAAAAGGGCTGGCACCATTTTCAGGAGCCTGGCCTTGTAGCTCCAGCTCCGTTAGTCGTAATTCGCGCTCCCTTTGCAGCTTTCTATCTTCTGCCTCCCTTTCGGCTGTCAACCTTTTATCTTCTGCCTCCCTTTCGGCAGTCACTCTTTTTTCTTCTGCTTCCCTTTGCTGTCGTTTGTCTTCAGCCTCAATCTGCAGCCTCTTAGTCTCAGCCTCTAACTTTCTTTCAGCCTCTTTTTCTAATCTTCTTTCTTCCCGTTCAATATACTTATCACATTCAGCCGTTACATATTGAATTAAAACCTGACCATCCATTCCCATATCCTTTGCCGTTAGCACAGCAGCTGATCTGAATTTGGCTAGCTCCGCCATACTTTTTAAACAATTCTAGCAATGAGCAAAATAAAATTTCCAACCACTAAAGTAATTCTAATTACTCTAGTCTAAAGTAATTTTAATTAATTAATTAATCAATTAACTACCACTGGCTGTGAAGATTCACCAACTTTTATCTTCAGGGACACTTTTAATTTTTATTAATGTGTTCCCCTAATTTATTTCTCCCCCCAGGAGATCCTAATATTATTGATAGGCTAATTATCCCGGGACAAGAGACCCCAATATATGTAGTGGAATTGATGGTATTGTATGATTGTGATCTTACTTAATGTGATGCATGAGGTCAGCTGTGAAGGCTCCTGAGATAAATGTAGCTGTGAATTTTCAGAAGGCCCTTCTTGCTACCACTACGACCTCACACCTATCTTTTTTTTCTAATGAATGTGGCTACGTTAAAATTCTAGGGTATGATATGTAATGTGTTGTGGTAGTTTACATACACACACACACACAGAGATATTTAATAAGTTTAATAATATTAATAAAATGTTATGACACACTGAACTAACTCAAGCTGTGTAAAATTTTTGATAATAAATTTTCTTTAAGTTTATTTGTTCTGAACCAAGGTTTTATTTTGGTCAGAACATAGGAAAGGTTTTGCAATTATTAATGAAATGCATGAATATATGGCACAATAAATGAAAGGAGTGTACATATGGATTTTACAATACTAGTTAATATTACTACTGTTTATAGTTGTAATTTTTCTGGGAGAACGTTTAATGGATGTGCTGTTGGGGTGGTCTCATCACTCCCTGTCTATGGCGACTACACATTGTCCATTTATTGAGGGTATTATAATTGGTGTGTTAGAAATTAAGTTGGTGAGTATTCAGCAGTCCAGACGCTCACGTATCTTGAATGAGTAATCTGGTGCTGAAATCAGGTGGCCCCACCTCTCCGTGCTTGGGGGCAATATCAGGCTGCTCTGCCAAAATATAAACTGCACGGGTCCACTCTTGTAATATTCAACACCTCATTTGACACCACATTGGTGCCAAATAAAAACTCACAGTTCTGCAATAAAGTATTGGTCATGTGTCAGAATTCCATCCTCTAAACCATTTCTGGACACAACAGTACACACAACAACAACACCACATAGACGGGTCAGATCTCTTTGACCATACAACACATCTTACCAAGTTGGTTTCACATAGGATAAGTTCTCCCAGACTACATATTCTGAAATATGTTCATTAGCTTCCTGCCATAGAATAGGATAGGTGATATGTTCCACTGATCTCAACACTTGATCTGTCTTTCATAATCCTTGCTGGAGTTTATGTATTTTATTTGTCTCTAGACCCTGAACTGGGGCGGGGGGTCTAGAGCGAATCCTTACTTGTTGTAAGGGATAGATTTTAATATGGCAGTATCAAATCACTCGAAACATTAAACAAATATTAAAATATACAAAGAAATACTTTCAGTCTTACCAGAATTATGAATATAGAACACAGTTATCTGCTAGCAAAACTCAGCTGAGCTGCTGGCTTTAGTATGGCGTCCCTCTAAATATTTCAATTAGCTTCTGGGAATTACACCACTAAATAATTCACTGTGTCTAGTAGGACAACTTATGACGAATGGCAAAAATGCGCGTCTGAGCGCCGATAATATATTCATCTATGGCCAATCACCGCCTTTTTTCCTTTTCAAATTCAAACGTCCTACCTAAAAGTCATTTCAGTCATACCTCAGTCAAGTATGCATTATTGTCTGTTGGTCCGCCTGTCTCTACTTGCGTTTCACAAAAAAACACACTTGTTTTTTGAACCAACTCTGCCTTCCCCTACACAATTTTGCCTTTAAAGTTATTTTTAGCCACAGTTCACCATCCCATCCCGTCTCTTTCATTCCAACTAGATTTTAGCACTTGAGTCTCAAGGCTACAGTTTTTTTGAAAATTTTGGACATTTTTTTTGTTTCAACGCAGACGCTCGCTGATATGAACAACACGGTCTTTTGTCAATATCTTTCTTATTATCTATCCGTCTGTATAAATGAAAGCATATTATTTCACTGCTCAAGATGGGCCATCCGGCCAGCTAGGTTTTATATTCCTAACATCATTATTAATAAAAAGTTACTTTTCAAGGTTAGTTGGTTTTTCGAAATATTTCTAGCATCTTCTATACTGCGTTTGCCGCTGAATTCAAATAAACGGACTAAGTTATCGCAAAAGCGTCCAAGAAATGACTGTTGCGTATAATAGCTAAGGTCCCTTTTGTCGATTTCTTTACCTTGTGTCAACTTGGGGACGTGACTTTTCCTCCTTTCCCCACCAATTGCGTCTTTTAGCCTTGCTAGTTTCAAGCACGCGTTCAGTCATATTTTTTCCTTTTGATCTTCGTTCTCATCCCGTTCCAAGGGTAATGTTTTGCCTTCACGTTTAACAATTTAATTTCCATGGCGGGTGATGACCCGCGGCGTGGGCGATCATGTATTCTAGTAGCTTACGCATTAGTTTTTATCCCTACGTTGTATCATTGGAGATATTTTAACGTTGTATCATGGTTAATTTTATGACAGTGATCACTTCCAATCTCTGGCCACCTCCAGACTCTAGCATCCCGGATATATTTGAATGAGCTCCTCCTAACAATGGCATAGTCGATCACTGACTTCTCATTCTTTGTTGGTTCACATCTAGTGTATGCATGTATGCGCTTATGGGGGAACTTTGTGTTTGTAATAATCAGATTCTGCTCACTGCAGAATCTAAGGAGTCGCTTTCCATTGTCATTGAGAGTATCTTCTCCATATCTTCCGATAACTCCACCCCATCTAGCATGGTCATTTCCATCTCTGGCATTGAAATCTCCGAGCATGATAATTTCATCTAGGCAGTCATACACTGTCCTTTGAAGCAGCTCGAAGAATTCCTCCTTGACCTCTGCTCTCTCATCCTCATTTGGCCCATACACTATGACCAGGTTGACTATGGTTTCTCCTTCTTTTAGTTTTACAACCATAATGCGCTCCGAGACAAAGTTCCATCTCTTGATACTATCTTTTTGGTTTTTGGCCACAATGCAACCCACGCCTTCTTTAGCTCTTTCAGATGTGGGAGCACCACTGTAGAGCAGCGTATCGCCATCGAGATCCATGACTCCTTATTCTTTCTTCTTTGTTTCCGTTATAGCCAGGATTTCTTGTTTTGCTTTCCTCATCTCTTCCACCAGCTCCTCTTCTTTCCCATTTATACTTCTTGTGTTCCAAGTTCCATAAGTTGTAGTCCGAAGGCCGTTCCAGTTCGTCGCCTTTAGAATCAGTCCGGTTTTCTCTCTTGTAGTTCTCGTAATCAAAATTTAAAGCAAACAGGTGATTGGCCTGTTGTGCCTTTGCATGATGGAGGGGCTGCCTCCTTACGGCCTCCATGCAGGCCGCCCTCCTCCTTTTTCAGCCGGGCTTGGGACCGGCTTAGGCGGAGTTAGCCACGAAGAAGACAACATAAATCCCATCAGTAACTGGAGACAATAATAAAGAAAAAACAAACCGCTGGCCGCTCTGTCAGGTCTGCGAGAAATAAACAAGACATTATGAAAAAGAAATGCAACTATTCTATATGTGCACGGACGGGGACGAGACGATCTCTCTCCCTCTCCGGCAGTCATGCTTAAAGTTAAAAAGCACACGGTGACTTTATTTATAACTATACGGTCAGCTTTTCGCCCGCGCTGCGCTTTCAGAATCGGACCAAGGCATGCACCTTCCCGCCCCTTCTGCGCGTTAACGATTAGCTCACACTGTCAACTATTGTTTTAATTACCCCTACGCACACTTACAAATATCGTCTGTCGTTAATAGTTGTTTTATTGTCGGCGCCTGTTAGTTTAGTCATAAGGTATAACAATGATGATAGGAAACTCTTTACAGAGCGATACAACAGGAAGCAATCTGATCATCAGAAGTAGTCCCCCCGTCCGACGAGTGTTTCGGCCCATATACTCCTTTACACTCTAAGGGGGGCGGGCCCACTTGGGTCATGACTCCCAAGCGTCTCAGCCTCCTGTTGTCTTGTATCGAAAATGAACCCATTTCCCTTATGGTAGCAACTTTAATCCACAACTCCGCCAGTCGTGGAGGCAATTGTGAAAGTAACAAAACAAAGACAAATTATTCCGTTCGTTCCGTCGCACACTCTGAGACACCATCGTGAGGTCGACGCGTCTGGCCACTGAAATTCCGACACTGAACACCCCTATAATATACACCGCCTGTTGCCGCTCAGTCACAGCCCGTTCACTAGTACACCAAAAAACTCAGCGTATTGTGGACTTAGAAAAATTCCTGGTGTTTTCTGTACCGCAGCGTTTATTGCCATGATTTCCATTGCCCATTGCGGTTGTTCCACAGCCAGCATGATGCCTTTTCAGCAGTTTCACTAAGCCTCTTCAGTGCCCTTGTTCTCGACTGTCCCCTCAGCCCCAACAGTTTCAATAGATCATACACTGATGCAGCCACAAGCCCTCTTGCGCCCACTTCAACAGCCATGACCTTTGCAGTGAACCCATCGTGTCTCAGATCCGCGGCCAGATCACTATACTTGGCCGCTTTGAATGAATGTTGCTCGTCTAATCTGGATTCAAATGGCACGGTCAGTTCAATCAGTATGACCTGGAGCGTTGCTGAAGAATGAAGCACTATATCCGGCCGTCTCCGCGATTTTCTGATACTCTCTGGATATGCCCCTCGTCCAGTTAGGTCTACCGCCATCTCCCAGTCGTTTGCACAGTCAAGAAGAGATGGTAAACTGCTACCAGGATTACTCGGTTTGGGGTGTGCTGACTTTCCTGCCCTCAGAAAGTATGTATTTGCGGTGCTTGGCCTGGGTTTGCTATTCGCCTTCATCCTTGCCAGATCTATTGTCGCAGCAAGCTCATTTAGCACTTTGTTATGGCGCCAAGTGTATCGCCCTTGCCCTAATGCCACCTTACACGCTGAGAGCACGTGTTCGAGTGTCTGCCTCCCCTGGCACAGGGGGCACTGCTCATCATCCGACTTTCCCCATTTCACAAGGTTGGTGGCCGATGGCAGCAGGTCATACATTGATCTAACAACGAAGCTGAGCCTAAGAGGTGCCATATGCCATATATCATTCCATGTCAAGGACCTCTGCAGGGCTCCTTCCCATGTAGTCCATTGGCCTTGTTGGACCTGCTGCACTGCTTTTTGCAACCTCTTATCATTCTCAGCTCCTCGTATCTCCTGAACTACCATGTCTCTGCGCTCCCTGCTTGACGTCTTGGACCACCAGCGGATATCTCCATGACCAAATCCCCGTCTATTCGTTTGTGTGTATCCGATTACCTCCCTCAGTTTGAGTGACTCTTGGGCAGCATCAACAGCTTCTTCCACTCTCCACTTCCTTCCTGTTTTCAGTGTAGGCTGAATGGACTTAACCACGTCATCAGCTGACTCGCGTAGCATCATTGCAAGCCTTGCCTTTCCAACTTTGTACTCTTCAACAACTGACTTGAAAGGAAGCAGAAGTTTTGCCTTTTTGCAATACAGTGCTACATCTGACAGACCTGGTGGTACCCCTAGCCACTTTCTCATGAACTTGTTGACCTTCTGCTCTATAGCTTCTACTGTACTTGTGCTTATTTCATATATAAGCAGTGGCCACAGCAACTTCGGTATCAACATAAACTGGAGGCACCACAGTTTGAACTTTCCCAGGAGTCTGCTTTGGTCTATGATCTGTAGCCCTCTGTCTGCCATTTCTATTGTCTGTTGCACTGCCTTCGAGTCTTTTAATGAGGCATCGTACACCCTGCCAAGACTTTTAACAGGTTCCTCAATGACAGTAGGGATTCTTTGGTTGGAAACCATGAATATGTCCTCTGCTATTTTCCCTTTCCTGACTGATAGGCTTCTCGACTTCTTGGGTTTGAAGCTCATTCTGCACCAGCTGACTAGTTCATCCAGGCGTTCTAACATCCTCCGGGCCTGATGTTCATCTGATGTCAGAATTGTTGTGTCATCCATGAATGCTTTGAGCGGTGGCATGTGACACATTCCACCGAGCTTTGGACCTATAGCCATTCCTTCAGCCGCATTGAGGATTACCTGCATAGCCATCACGAATAGTATCGGAGAGATGGTACACCCCATCGCAATTCCAACTTCAAGGCCAATCCACTTCGTTGTGTACTCTCTGGTTGAAAATCTGACAGCAAACCCTGCGAAATACAGCTTCAGCATTGCTGCAATCTCTTGTGGAACATGATACATTTCTAGGGCCTGCCACAACATCTGGTGTGGAACGGATCCATAAGCATTCGCTAGATCCAACCAGATTACATGGAGGTTTGTTCTGTCAGACTTTGCCTTTTGGATTGCTTCCCAGATCATTGTGGCATGCTCTAGACATCCTGGTGTACCTGGGATACCTCCTTTCTGAATGGTAGTGTCAATGTACCCATTTGCCAGGAGGTATGTAGTGAGTCTTTTCGCCATCACTGAGAAGAATATCTTCCCTTCCACATTGAGTAGGGAGATTGGCCTGAACTGACTGATGTCAGTGGAATTTTTCTCCTTCGGGATGTAGACTCCGTTCGCCTTTCTCCATTCCTTGCTTACAAGCTGGTTTTTCCACGCATTCTTCAGTAAACGGAGCAGTCGTTTGAGCACTTCAGGGCATCTCTTATACACCACATATGGGACACCATTAGGACCTGGAGCTGACTTGCACCGAGCTTTCTGGACAATGCTTTCTACCTCTTGCACCGTTGGGGGCTTGGTGTTAAATTCAGCTCCTGGCTTATTCGGCCATTTAAGGCCTGCCATGCTGCTGAGCGGCTCATCTCTGCGACCATCTGAATATGTCATTCTAAGGTGTTCTTCCAGGTCTTCTTTCTTGATGTTTAGCGTACCCGACCGTGGCTGCTCAAACAGTTCTTTGGCAAACTTGAAGGGCTCCCTGAAGAATCTTTCCCTATCCCTTCGAGTCTTCCTTCTCTTCCTGCACAACCTTTCTGCTCTACAAAGGGCATTATGTTGGCCTTTCAGGTGCTCCCAAACCTGTCGTAACCCTTCCTTCTCTGTGGCAACACCGTTCTTGAAAAGTTTTCGGGCATGCTTCTTCTGTTTCCTGATTTCTTCTATTTTAATTTGTCTTCTACTTTTTCGTGGTGGGTTACTTTCCCTTGCCTCCCTCACTCCGAACACTTTGCGACAGTGCAGATATATTATGTCGCCGAAGATTTCCAGCTTCTTCTCCAAAGTTATCTGCTTCAGGTTGTTATCCAACTCTTTTGCCAAGGCTTCGTCCAGCTGTTCCCAAAGCCCTTTTGCACTGGCAGGTGGAAACTTGATTGCATCTCTCTTCCCGTCCAAGAAGTGTGTGAGATCATCATCAGGCAGATCAACTTGAATGTACTCAGCACTGTGGATTGACTCCTGGCTGCGTTCTTCTAACGTCTTATCCGTCGAGACAGAGCGCTGTTGATGTCCCCCAGATGACCCCCCACACCCCTTTTTCGTTCGGTGGATTTTCATTCCTCTCTGAGTAGAGAATTCCCTACCACAGGCACATGGAAATTCCAGCCGTTGTTCAGAGCTCGAAGTCCGTGTAACGGGTCTGGTCGATTCCAATGAGGCGCCTGTGGATTCATCATTCTCCCCCCCCCCCCTTTCGGTGAATCCTGGGGGCATCTATCTTTTTTGGGTCCTATAGCAATTGAATACAGCTTACGGGGTGCTAACCCGGTCAGCCGGTTTCTAGTCTTTCCCAGTGTCATCTGTCTTTCCAGAAGTCAATCGGTCTTTTCCCGATCGTCACTGGTTTGACCATGTAACTATGATAGGAAACTCTTTACAGAGCGATACAACAGGAAGCAATCTGATCATCAGAAGTAGTCCCCCCGTCCGACGAGTGTTTCGGCCCATATACTCCTTTACACTCTAAGGGGGGCGGGCCCACTTGGGTCATGACTCCCAAGCGTCTCAGCCTCCTATTGTCTTGTATCGAAAATGAACCCATTTCCCTTATGGTAGCACCTTTAATCCACAACTCCGCCAGTCGTGGAGGCAATTGTGAAAGTAACAAAACAATAATCTTACTTAGTCGTTCCCCTTCTACCGTGAGGTGTAGAGGTAGGTATAACAATAATCACTTACTATAAAACACAAAATGAAATAAACGTGAATCCTATTCGGTCACTATAGTCACGCTTAACACTTAATCAGTCAACTACCGTATCTTCTGGTAAAGAAAAATAGTTATTTATTTCGCTAGTTTTAACGCTACATATCACAGTGGATTATAATGGTAAACTTAACACTTTAAATCACGTAAATGCTAATTTCTATTACCACAGATCAGAAATGAAATAATCCCCACGAAATGCCAATAACACACTTCCACAATGGTTCTAGAATAACGAGCTTAGATTATCCAAAATTCTGAGCGACAACTGATCAGTGAGTTTAAGGAACCGCTGTTTATATATATTCATATGCTCTCAGATCCCTAATTGTGTAAATTTCGCATGAACGTGCGAACTAAAGAATTGAGAAACTGTGGACCAGATAAAAGTCCTATACCGGCCACCGTTTTTCTCGTCGAATGCTGCTCACCCGACAT